>CAEGAF010114939.1:0-13685 GCA_903067075.1 Micropoecilia bifurca
TTAGGACTTTCAGGAAAACCACAGAGAAAACATGGAGACAGGAAACAAAATGACAACTGCAGAAACCAGCAAGGAAGAAAACTAATGAGTAGAGGAGAATGGATTGATAACAATTATAAGCACAACACTAAGAAAACAAGGCTTCAAATAGAAAGAACAGAAATATCTCAAAATACAAAGACACAAAATACATAAACAAGACAGAAAAACCACAAAGTCCATGGCATTTTGGCAGGTTTAAAGCATGGATGTACAATATATCAACCCATATTTGATTAATCTATACAAAGTATTTTTGTCCAGTGTTAAGGCAATTCTTAAGTTAAAATAACACTGAATGCATGTTTTGTTTTTGCGCTACCGTAGAGTAGCGCCTGCTCATCCTCAATGCATTTTTTCCAGCTGTTTTCACTGGTCTCTCAAGTCTGTTTAACCTTTTGTCTGACTCAGTGCATGCACTCTACCATTGGTCAATAATTAATCTCCAGAGTTATGCTCCCGCTGAGGAGTCTGGATAAAGCCGANCTTGTGCTTGACGAATAAAGCACTAACGAGATAGCGATCAGAAAGGCCCCAACTCCAAAGGCAGGCTGCTTGCCTGGCAGCGCTTGATAATCTCTTCGTTGGTTTCACTCGGCTCCCTTTAATCTGACTTCACATAATCCTTTTTTTATACCCTCCTGATCAAGTAAACGCTTAATTATGGCTAATGAATTCCATCTAGAGCTTGAGTAAACATGTCTATCAAACAAGATAATGCTGATTTTTAACTGAAAAGAAAAGAGAGAGGGGAAGGAAAACAGAAATGTTGAAGAGCAAGTATGAACCTAAATTTTTTTTTGCACCAATACAAAGTGGTCTCACGTAGATACAGAAGTTAAACTTTCCATTTCTGTGTATTGTTTTGAATATTTTCCATTGGATTTGATTGATATTGGCACCTTGTGGGGTCAATTATTTACTTTTTTAATACCACATTATATTTATATACCGGTGTTTTAATATATTTTAACACCAACACCGTTGTAATGTTAGTGTGACACTCTGTATTGTTGAATTTAACACCTGCTGACTTGAACACATATAGACACTTGGGTGTTAATTCAACACTGGCATTTTTACTGTGTATTGTACTGCCATTTTGAAATTTTGAGACTTCAAAGAGCTCATTTGTTTTCTGGCCCAAAAAAAAATCCACTTTCTATTCATTTTTACCATGCATTGTTGTCCTCATTTTGTTAGCAAAACCAAACCACATAGACACAAGACTTACCACAATTAAAATACCTTTGCGCGGTATTACATTTTTCACTGTTCGAATTTAATCAGGTTTTACATGTCAATGTAAAAATCTGACGTTTTACATTGTTTTACATCTTTCTCCCGAAAGTAAATTACGTAACTTTCAGGGTAAGTTGTGATTTAACTTCTCCTGAAAAATGTTGAAATCTTCTTCTTATTTTAAAGTATAAATAAAAAGTAACCCTTTTTTCGTGTTATTTACTCAGAGAAGGTACCCACATTGAAACAATTGAGCACGCTGCTCCACAGGTTATGATTATGACACTCCCAACATTTTAAGAGGCTCATTGCTTATCTTGGCGCTTAAACACTGTTTACTGATGGAATTGAACAATCCATGAGACATCACTGTTTACTCTGGGTCGCCATTGTCAGTCTGTATTCATGCTAGACAGTTCGGCCAGGGCAATTTGTGCTTGGCATCCTTGAATAGGTTTGCCCTAATGATGCTGATAGAATGACCATTCATCCGCAGGGGGCTCTTGATGTGCCACAGTTCAAATGTTAATCACCAGAGCTACTTTGGCAAATTGACAGAGCACCATTCAATGCTTCCTTTGTGAGTGTGCTCCCTCTAAAAGCCAAGCTTGTGTCTCCTCTCATTTCTTGATCTGGGACTAGATGCAGGGAGTCCCCAGTGACCCTGTTTCAACGGTCCTGGGCTTACCTCTCTCTCATTTTTTCCATGTTAATGGACAGCACGATGGCACCTTTATCCGCTGTGGCTCAGCTCGTGGAGGCGGTGCTGTCGCCTGCTGACAAGGTCTCATCCGGACTCCCTCCATCATCATGTCAGCACTCACTAGCCATTCAGCCTTTGGAACAAAAGGGTTCTGTATGCACTAGTCCACAAAGGTAACCATTCTGGTCAGAGTATTCATGACAGACTGATTTGAGTTACCGTTAAATCCTTTCAAAATGTGCAGCAGGGATGAATTTATTTATGTTTTTAAAAATGATTTCAATTGAAAAACATTTCCATGTTGATTATGAAAAATCTCCAAGTTCTTTTAAAGGACTCTTTAGCTGGTTGGATCTGCATTATCTTGGCTATAGGGAGACAGCTAACTTTGTTAAAGAAATATTTTCAAGTAAATGTTTCCTCCTGTTGTTAACCCTGCAGAAAGTTGTGGCTCAGTAACCAAGACCCTCAGACTATCTCCAGATGATTTCATTTTGTGAACGAAAAAAGTCAAAGCCCGATGTGAAAAATTAAATTTAAATGTCACCAGAATCTAATAATAAGTTGCCTCACCCCCTCGGTGGGGGTGACCACCGCTATCAAGCATTTGCAGTAATTAGAAATTAGTGTTCAACATAATTTTGGAAACGTTTTGACCCATCATTTTTAAGAGCATGGCTTAAGATTTAGCCACATAGAATTTTTTAAGTAAAGTTTATTTTTCTGTTATTAGATGTCATCGCTGAGCATGTTGTGATGCACACAAATAATCTAAGTAGGCAAAAAAACAAGTTAGTCAGACATGCAGTGCCTGCTTTTGTTGAATTTATATTAGTGGGTTTATGCTTGCAATAGTTTTTGATTTTATGTTTTGTCCATTAAAGTAACATCCACATTCAGGTTCTGAAGTGCCTTTCTTTGTCAGTACATGCAAGCCACTTAGGCCTTACAGACAACCTTAGGTGTTTATTCATATTATATATTTAGCTTAGCTGAACAACCACATTTCACTCAACAGATTTGGCAGTAATACGTCTGGGGTGTTTCTGGTAAAACTGATCGCAATTCATACAGTTCACAGTTTAGACCAGTGGTTCTTAACCTTTTTCGAGGTACCGAACCCCTCAGTTGCATTTGCGCATTCACCGAACCCTTCTTATTCCATATTTCTTATTCAACACAGTGCTCCTCTGCAGCTCTGATTGGCTAAGCAATGTAACGTGATCCTCTGCAGCAAGTGATGGTAAAGTGGGGCGTCATCACAACTTTACACAAGTGTGTCTTTACCTCCGCGGCAGAGGTTCCACCGAACCCCTGAGACCGACTCACCGAATCCCCGGGGTTCGATCGAACCCAGGTTAAGAACCACTGGTTTATACACATAGTGTTTAAAGTTTCTAAAAAATATATCTGATCATAAAACAAATCATATTCAGGAGCCAAACAAATTTTGTTCTATTATGGAATGACTTTTAGACATACAATCTATTTCTTCTAAGTTAACGTTAAAAATAGCACAAGCTCCTTAGCCCTGACCTGACGTACCTTTCTTCCGGTGGGGGGGTTATGTTTTTTTGCATCCACCTGAATAATGTGTAGTTGAGCCACTGGTGATATCCACTTATTTTCTTAAGCTATTCAGGCAAGTTGAACTGAAAACGATGTTACATCATATATAAAATAACTAGGACAGAAAATCTGCTGCTGTCAGTCTTCTGGAGTGCAGACTCACAAGCTCTTTTTCTTTCCTCCATGGAACCTCCTTAAAAGTATGATCATACATCTGTAATCCAGAGAGGTCGTGTTTCTTTATAGATTGCCCTGTTTACCTTCAGCAAACAAAAATGGCCTTGGTCATATGTTAGCCCTAGATCAAAGCCTCCCAGGACATGGTTATAGATTTTGCCCCTGTGAGAGCAGAACAATCTATATTTATATTGCACTTCAACAGCATGACGCCCAAATGATCCAAATGCTGTTCAGTGGAGTCTGGGGCACTCCATCACTGAGAGCGCTGCTCATACAGATCCACATGATTACACTCTAGTAGTTTATGACTGCAACTTATTGCCTAGTTGTGGTTAAACCCTCAGAGGTACTAATGGCCAGAAGCGTGAACCTCTTTTGAAACAGGTGATCTATTACAGCAAGTGTTTCATTTCCAGCTGGGGATCTGGAGGTCTCCAGGCCTCCTTTTTCTGTGACACAGCATTTCATCATACATCAGGAGGAACTTTGTTGTCAGTGATGATTCAGTATTTCCAGTGGTAATGCATACATTTCAGCTGGAGTGATATTCCTTACAGTACAATACGCACTAGTGAATTATTTCCTCTCCCGTCACATTAGCCGGTTGTAACGAAGCTCTTTTTCAGGAGCTCAAAATGGAAGGATGGGGTTTGCGGCATCTGGCACTGACAGTGATGAAACATCCATTTAATGCAAGGTGACAACCAACACGTGTAGAATCATCGCTTTCTCAAGGTGTGGAAGTGGCACTGTCATATTCTTAATCATAATATCCATCCTCGCTCTGAGGCCAGATTAAACAGCCCATTACCCTGTCTCTCATTAATGTGCAAGCAGACATATGAGGTAGATACTCTGCTCTGCGGTGAAATAGTTTCCATCTGTACAGTAAGAAGAAAAAACATTTAAAATCCAGTTTTTTGAAACATTGACACGGAAACTTGGGTTTTCTCAAAAATCGGGAAACGGTTTCAGTAGACACATTGTGTTTCCCTCAATTCTGCATGTAATATTGAAGACAAAATTATTCATAACCCTGGCAGATCTAGATTTAAAATCATCTTCATTTAGCCAAGAAGTTTGTGTCTGTTAGAAGATGAGTGAGGCATCAGTCAACAAGTAAACATTGTGTATGGAAGACTAATCTTGAATAAAATAAATACAAATAAAAATCTGCTGTTATTTGACTAAAAAAGTTGATAGGTAAAAAAATAAATAAATATACACACTTCTCAAACAATGCACTTTAATACAGTGAATTTTATCTTTGAAAGTAAAGTTTAAAAAAATCTGCTTTGAGACTGAGTATAGACGACTTTCAGACATGAGTTACTCATTGTTGACAAGCTTGAGGACAATCAGAATTTACAATTATTAGAAAACTAAAGCTTTCTTTTTTATCTCAGAACTAATAGAATATACATGATAAAATAAGAGGACTGTGAGATTTTACAGTTTGAGTAAATACTTGTTTAAATAAAAAAAATAAATAAAAATGATAACAAATGCATTATGCCCATGTTTCCTGTGGCATTTTGAGAATTTATATTTGGAAGTGGGCTTCCAGTCTTTCTAGGTCTAAATCATTCTATTACTGTACCTAATTAAGCTCTGAGTCAAGTTTACAGCATGAATTCCTCCCATTTCTTTCTTTTTTTTTTGTTCTCTTTTCCATCCTCCCTTAACTGGGGAAACTTTTAAGGCAAATTTTCCAGAGGGATGTAGAGGGAGACGGTGCTCTTCATGCAAGAGCTCACCTAGGAGACTGACAAGACTGTGCTTTATGGGTCTGCAATTCCCTTCATGTACAACATTTGAGTTAATAGAAGTCTTCATCCCTGACCAACCTCATCAGTACCTTACTGCCAAGGAAATTATGGGGCTAAAAAAGGCTGTACAACAGCGGGGTAAATGTGGAGAGAAGGGCCACTAAGGCAGAACAAGGGAAGATCATTACAAGGTTAGATGAGATACGGATATCACTAAATAATCAGAGCTCTGCTCGCACAAAGGAGCATGCAGGTCTTTGACTGTCACACTGATAAAGCAATATTGTCATAATATATTTCAATTGAAAATGCTTTAGGAGAACGTCAGTCAATGTAATGGAAAAAAAATGATTAAACGTATATTTTGAAGAAAATCAAGATGATCAAATATTTGGTGCTGGACATTTCAAAGAATAAATAGAGATATAAAGCTTTTAATTGTGATTTATTATTTCTTGAAACCAGTGTGTGGGTTCCGTTTGATTCTAAAAGTGCTTGTATTGAAAGTGTTAAGTGTAAAACAGTACAAAATAAAACTGGCAAAGTAATGCATTACCAACTGGCTTTGGTTCTCATTTTCTTTTAATTTCATTCATTTCCTTACAGTTTCCCTCATGTTATAACTGATCGCCAACACAGCCTGTCCTGTTATAAGTCACCTGCTGCCAGTTGTTTCCCCCTTTTCTCTTTTTCTGTCCCCAGCCTCATTTTGTTGTTGCTCAGTTCAGCTTTAGTTTGGTGTTTTCTGGATAACTTGCATTAGTAGCACTTTTGGGTTAGTTTTTTTCCCCCAATAAGGTTATTAATCACTCTACTTTGACCTCTAACCTTGCTGAATCCATTGTTTAGGCCCTTCTTTGACAACTCGCCAAAACAAGCACTATTCGACTCCAGAAATTTCCCTGCATCACTTGTGTACCACAGAAACGTTGTGACACGCTGCGTTAATTTGGCTCATCAGACAGGATGCATTGCATCACATATCTGTGGTGTATTTGAATGAAGACAATATATTTTTATGTAATCTGATACTGTTTATGCAATGTGATCAGATGTATGGCACAGGTTCTTGATTTATCAGAATTTTTAAATAGGTTTTTTAAGTAAGGAACTTCATCACTCAAACTGCAGCTGATTTATTTATGTTTAGACAAATTATGAGGCACATAATGACAAAATAACAATAGTCTAGCAATGGCTTTCAATTTTAAGAGCTTCACTGTACTATATTAGCTTCATCCCAAAACTAATGCTGCCAACAGTGCAGCAGAACCAAACTAATAATGCCAGGCTTTTACCACAGATGGAATTGCCACTTTGAGAGAACTTGTGGGTTTTTGTAGATGTACTTCCTCTATATTGGAAAACTTAATATATTATATTGGAAAACCTTTAACCTTCCTTCATTCTGATATTTTATTGTCTTAGTTGCATATTGTGTAGGTTGGTGTTAAAAGTTTTAGTTGAGACAACAGTTGGTTTTGGTTTCGGATAGGTCTAACGCAGATTTCGTTCAAGTAAGTCTATGAATGTCTGCTTTTCTTGGTCAATGTTGTTGTCTATCAATAATCATTAGTAGGTCTGTGTAATTATTTTTCTCTAAACACATATCACAAACTGATAGAATTTCATACATTTTGACACATTTGTACCTTTTCTAATTTAATTTATGTTATTTTCTCTGTATAGTGCCAGTTTAGAGCATGTAGTCTCTAAGCACCTCGTAATGAAAACAAGTCTGCATAATTCATACCCCATTATGTAGAGAAATAAAATTGAATTAGAATTGTATTGTGCTGAAAATTGTATTATTAGCACAATACAATTATATAAAATGATTATCTTATATACACTCTAATTTGACAGTAATATTTCTACAATGCCAAATCAACTCAGAAACCTTTTTGCTCACAACTAAATGAATTTTTGTTGGAAAAAATAGACACCCAATCCTCCATTTCAAGGAAATGTGAAAGACAACTTTATGCTTTTTTTTTGGTTTGTTGTATTTTTACAGTGTTTTCAGCTGTTATTTCCAGCATACTACATTTCACATAATTACAAGAAATATAGCCTCTTAATAGTAAATTATGTTAATTGTACAAAGCAGATAGTTCAGTAATCATTCATTTAAACAAAAGCCTGATTTTTTCTTTGTGTGGGGTTTTTGCGAAGTGACTGGCTAAATGAGCTTTTGTATTATTGCATTATGGTAAGAACAAGAGTACTGCCAAAACCATGCAGTCAGAAGCACTTATGCAGGGAGAAGCTCCAGATAAACATATGGCGTATTCAATCTTGCTAAGCCTTGGGGGACCCCTGCAATGAGTGATACAGTGAGAAGCTCCATTAAGGAGAGGCTGCTTATATTTGCTCTTTATTATTGCAAATAGCTGCCCTCACCCATCTGCACAATTGTTTTGGGCCCTTCTCAATTTCTCCAATGTCAGTTTGAGGAACCCTAAGTTATGCTTCACACTTTTAAATGTGGGTTACGTCTGCATCCAGTCTCCTCCCCCCCCCCATTGTGGAAAGATTGTGTAAAGTGAGTAAATACATCTTACTGCTTTGCATTAAAGCTATTGAAGGACAAATGGATTTGGTTGTTTAGAGGTAACGCTAGAAATCAGTCATTCAGGATGTTGAGCATTAGTAAAACTAAAAGCAAGTGTGAGGGGGACACATTCATTCTTTTTGTCGCCTGTTCTGTAATCACTCACCAGGCGACTTGCTTGCCATCTATTGGGTTTTCAAACAGATTTGAACCCAGGAGCTTTGCCAAGAGTTTTGATATATGGCATCGCAATTCGCCCAGATTACATACCACAGGCCTTGCCAAGTTAATGTCTCAACCCTCGCTAAAGATTGGGTAAAATCTTTAGCGAGTAAACCTATTTATTTTCAGTCAGACCAGCAAAGCGAGATATATGTCAGAAGCTTCGGAAAAATCGGGGTAATGCATTATTTTTCCATCTTTGTCTTCACATTGTTGGGTAAGTTACATGAAGCATTTAATTCACTTATAGCTGAAGTGAATCCTTAGAGTCAGCTGCAATGTGTCAGTAGGTTATTAATGACATCTGCCATGTTTTGTTAAAATAAGAAGCAATAACCTTCAGCTTTCAATAGCTGTTGTTTTTTATTTCAGCAGACATACCACTGCAGTAATGTACGAGGGCACAGACAGAAAGAGGTGTTTTCTAGAGGCCCTGTTAGGCGATCATTTAAAGGACAATAAAAACCCAGTGTGTGTGTGTGTGTGTCACAACTCTCCCTGGAACAAAAAAAAAAAAAAGAAAAACAAGCAGATAATAGGAATGACACAAAACAAAACATCTACAGCCCAAGTTTGCAAAACAGTGACATCCAAACTCTCTGACACCCACTGGATGTAAGCTGTGCCATTTTTATCTCGTCTTGAAATTAGTTTGGCAGGCCTGATTTGTTGCTATTCCTCAATTTGTGACACATGTTGCAGCCAAATAGACTTTTTAAATGGGGCCCCTTGGATTTAAACAGTTGTTTTGACTGTCAAACAGACAGGAAAATACTGAAGAAGTAACAACTGGAAAACACTAAGCCTAATTGTAATTTTTTTAGCAGCCTGTACATTGCCTTCTAAAAGTATATGTTTCCAACTACGAACATCAAAGCGTTATGTTGAAATTGTATGTGATAGAGCGACACAAAGTAACACATACTTATGAAATGAAACTTATTAGTCACTCATAAGTAAACAGAGCCCACTTCTGTGTAATTTCAACTCCACATAAATACAGCTTTTCTGTGAGAGCCAGTTTGTTAAAAAAAACAATGGTGAACAAACATTCTCATAAAAAAAGTGGTAGAGAACCATAGTTAGGTTATCAAACAACCATTTGAAGATAAAACCTGTTTCAATAAGGTTAAAGTTCATTACAGAACTGGATGTCCTCATGGTGTCAGCTATGAGACTTGTGGCTGCATTTGTCCTGTTAAAACTCAGAGCTGCATTTGAGATCACTGATCACAATATTCTCTTAGAAAGCCTTGGACATGTTGTGTGGAACAAGTACAAATGTTGTTCACGGAAACAACATTAGGCTGCTTTAAATCTTCCACGTCCGATCCACTTTATGCACATGAGAGCGTTTTTATTTGCATCCTTCATCCCAGACAGTTATTGCAGAATAATATCTGTGCAAATGAATTAAAACCTTCTATTTCGGAGGATTTCACATGCAACGTAATTTGGCTAAGCATCAGCCTTAATATTTTACTTGCTTAATCAAACTGCGAGAAAGGCTAATGCACACTGCTAATTGGATTTTGCTACTTAATTCAATAATGAACACAGGAGGAAAAAAATAAACAAATGAAATATTCTACTCATTTATGCAATTAATTCTGAATCATATTGTAAGTGTCACTGCATGGGGAGATATTAATATTAAAAGCTTACATTTAAAGTGCCCCATAGTACATGGTGCAGTAAAACAAATGGAAGACTGGTCTAAAGATATTGCTCACAATGAGAAGTGCTCCAATTGTTAAAGGTTTTAGGTACTTTTTATCTATGAGCTTCAAAGGTCTTCTTCAGCTCCTCCAGCTGTACCCAGAGCAGAGAAACATATTTATTTTAATCTCCACATTCCCCCATTGACTTTTGCTTTAGAACAGATACGATTAGATAAAACTATTTTTACAGTGTGAAAATTTCAACGTGTTTGGGGAAATAAATAAGAAAAAAGACTATAAATATTTAAGGAATTAAACATAAATAAATAAGATTTAACCGTATCATTTTCAAAGTAAGTTATTAACCAAAAAGGTCTTGTAGACACAATGCTCTTAAAACAGGAAGTAGTCACCATGTGTGGATGATTATGTCACTTAAGATAGTTTTGTACATTAAAATGCAGGGAAATTGATTAACTATCAAGTGACCACATTTGCTATCCAGAAAACTTGGACTATCTTTGTGGAGTCACACATAAAGACCCAACATCCAACAAAAATGTCTCTTTATTAAACATAAATATGTACTCTAGTCATAAAAATAACTATAACAATGGTGAACACCAAGCCTGAACACAGCTGACAAGGAAAAGATGTTCTCCAAAGTACTTTGATCATGAATTGACATTGTGATATAATTTGTGGAAATGTAAATTACGACAGAAAAATGTGGTAAACATAATGGAACCACAGGGGTATTTTTCCCCCACAACTATGGCAGTTTACCTCAGTTTGTTTTCCACATGCAAGATTAATCAAAAGAAGTTGTAAAAGTGGACTTTTTTTCTTTTTCACGTTTGAAAGACTTCAGTATGAACGATAGTTGTCAGGTGTGTACTCTGTAAGCTGCCTAAAAATGACAGCAAGGAAACAAGATGCGACCAGCCAGAAGCCTTTTCCCCAGGGAAGTAGAATACATATGGTTGTTGCAATGCAGAAACTTGTTATTCTGCTGTAAAGTAGTCCCTCTGGTCCACTTAAACTGTAATGACAGCAGAGAAATAAGTGATGGGAGTCATCACTTATTTCTGTGCCCTAAATCTCGCTTATTGTTTTTTTTTAAAAATACATTGGTTTATCAAAGAGAATTATAGCATTAGTGAAGTGATGTACGCATCAAACTCCTATTCCTGCTATTTAGTGTTCTCAGCAGGAGTTTTTTTTTTGTAAGGATAGGTGTAAAGCTTATACCTTTTCAAGCCTAATAAGACTCTGATCGAATTTAGCACTTACTGATGTGGCGGGTCAAGAAGCGTGTAAAAACTAGTGTTCTCATTAGAGCACGGAACATTGATTAAGATTAAAATGAAACTGCTCAGCGGCAGAGTGAAACCCGAGGGCCACACGGAGAAACATCAGCAATGTTTCACGCACCACAGCTTGAATGTACACTATAAAACTATAACTCCGCTTTACTAGTTCACATCAATTGTTACGACATTGCCCTCAAATTAATGAGGAGTGATTTTTTTTCAAACTCCAAGTTAATCGTGTTAATTTAATTAAATTAGAATCTCGATTTCATGTATGCAGTTATTTCATTTCAGTTGTTTACTTTAAATTTAAAAGTGAAATGAGAGTTTTTCTCTGTTACTTTGCTGTTTATTTTATATTTTCAGATCATTAGATCTATTGACAACTTGAGACTAAATTTTCTCACAACACGGTTTTAGTTTGATGATTATTATCCATATTATGAAATAAGGGAAGCCAGACATTAATCTTCCTGAATTATTATTTTTTGTTCTTTCATAAGAAGCTATACCTGTGTTTCCAAACAAGCACGTTGTTATTTCAGGAGTGGGAGACTATGGAGACGACCAGACATGAGTGCTCCAGGAAGGTGAGCAGCTTTCTGACTGTCTTGGCTTTACTGATTATGATCAGCCTGCATCAAACAGCTCCCAGCAGATATCAGCACATTATCTCAGGTTTAGTATAGCCTCTTAATCACAGCAGGCACAAAAATCCATTAATCCTTGTCACTTTTCCCCCAACTCAGAAAGTTAGATGGCAATCTGCCATTTGGGTGTCAAAAGACCTTTCCAAACACTGCCTTACCAGTGTGTTTTTTCATTTTCTTGTGTGCTTGGATTTGTTGCATTCGGCATATCTCCATTTGTGTCTGTGCAGCAATCTCCTGGTATGTCATCACTCATGTTATCAGCTGCATCCTTTTAAAATCATATTTCTGCCCTTGCCCTTGTCAAGAACACACAGAGCATATGAAGCAATTTTGCATGGTGAGAACTGAAATGCCTCTCAGGGTCACCTTAGGCAACAGAAATTTAAACATTCCCCATATTTATTCAGCCTACTTTCATTTGATTGGTAATTTTCTCATCTGTTTTTGTTCATAAACTTCACTATATTAAGTTACCGTGGCCCAAACAAAACCATTTGAATATTGATCTTTATAGAAAGGATGGTAGCCATAACAAATATTTTTTGTTTATAGCTTTCCAAAAGCTATTTTTGCTTATAGAAAAATCAATAGAGCTTGAGTTATCAAATCCAACGTGTGTTTGAGGGGACTGCCAAAGGGGAGAGCAACCAGCAGCAAAATCGATTCTGAGATATTGCCTTATTAAATAGGGACCATAAATAGCACCATTATGATGTTAACTATTGCAAAAGTTACAGAAAGGACGAGGAAGGGTCAATTTTCAGGTTTCACTCTTTTTGCCTGCATCAGTCCACCAGGACGGACGTTTTCCTGTGTCTAAATCTTTTAGTCAACATTTAGAATTTAACAGCTTCTTGCTTGACTTACAGTGTGTCCAATTTAACCCAGCAGATTTGACAACCAAAAAGATAATTTTGTTTTTGTTTTTACACTCTGACAATTGCAGAGTAAAGAAAAACATCACCGAAAACAGAAATATCATATAATATCAGTCAATACAGATTGCTCGGGAGGATACAGACAATTCTCAGGGATATGTTTATTTATATATGCGTATTATTTTACAGAGGACTGGCATCTTTGAGTATGATCACTTAGGTAGAATACTCTGCAACCAAAATTATAAGAGAAGATTCCTGAGAAAAATATGACAATTTACAGTGACATCATTTATTAACTTTTATTTAACCAGAAAGGTCACAGAGATTAAAAACCTTATTTTTCAAGGGAGTCCTGACCAAGAAGCGAGCAAAAGAATCACAATTAAAATTGTCATTCAAATACTTAAAAATGCAAATGACAAGGTAAATGAAAAGAGATGGTACCCGAAAACACTGCAAGCAGATACACAATGCCTCATGATTTTATACCTCTGGTGAAGAAATGCTTAAAATAACACGATCTTCTAATGCAGATGCAAAATCTCCCACTAAGAATTGTAGAAAAAAAACCTTTAATTCATGGAAATTTAGTTAGTGAGGAAAATAAGGTCACATTATTAGATCCTTGTTCTTTGACCTACTGATGGCCCTTATCAGTACCTACCTGAAAAAGAAGCGTGCCCTCAGCATCACTGAACCTCTGCTGTACTTAACAGTGGGAATTTCCTCTTATTCAATCTCAATACCAAATTGGTCAGTCTTAATCTCATTTACTTAGTCTCAGTTGCAGTTTAAGCTCTGGTACTGTTAAATCACTACACAGTTATGCTGTAGGACAGAAAGTGCTTCTTCTGGCATCCATCACTTGTGTCAATGGCATGTAGATACCATCCCATTGA
>CAEGAF010114953.1:0-13448 GCA_903067075.1 Micropoecilia bifurca
TATGTATATGTACATAATAAATAAACAAGCAAACATATTTATTCAAAGCAGAAATTCTTTCAAAAGGAACGGACTGCTTTCTTGGTCAATGTGTGTGGCTCCAAGTATGATCTACATGAGAAGTGAACCTTAATTAAGTACCCTGTGATTTAACATGTTTCCGGAACAAGGAGTTTCAAAAACAAGCTGTTCTAGTTTATGAAAGCCAAGTTATAAAAAATGCTTTTTCAAAATGGTACGTTTGAGTTACAGCTTCATGTTCCACATCTCCTCTGTCTTGTTTGTTTTTTCTCCTACTTTATGCCAGTATCAGGGGACCATGATGTTCTGGAAAGCACCGACGCCACACTTCTCGCTCAGGAGCTTGAACCATATTTGAGGTAAGCTTTGAAATATATGCTTGACATTTATTGCATGTGGTGAAATACAACCCTTAATATCTCAATATCTACATATAAAGTCAGTCTTGTAGAAAATCTGGATGGTCAAAGCAAGGGACCTTTAACAAGGAAAGACAACCACAAATAGTAATAGCTAAACAAGCAGGTCTGTTTGGAGGACACTACATACATTGGGAAGTTGAGACAACAGTGAAACTCAGTGAATGACCACAGTGAATGAGTTACACTTTAGGGACGGAGTTACGACAATAAGTAAAATATTTGACTATATTCTCGTAACCGTTACCAATCAGGGATCTGTTAGAATAGGCTGCTAATTTCCTGAAGGTTGTAATTGATTGGATGAAACAAGGTGACAAACTCTAATCTACTAAAACACACTGAGCTCTCATCTTGGCACTCAGGAGAGAATGAATCACACTCTGTCCATTCTAATGATAATCCACGTGGCTGTTGTATCATGCTATCTTTATCACTGGGCCAGGGGATAAAGAAGTACAGACGATGAAGCACAATGCAGAGCAGCTTAGCTTAGCTGCTGGGTGTGAGGATAGATGGATGACGTTTCCCTTTGCTGCTTACCATCGGGGCCACGCCCCAGTCTTTTTCATCTTACATTGCATAAGGCAGCTTAGAAAGATTCTGCCCGATTCACTCAATGTTAACTTAATCTTTGAAAAGTATGATGCTGAAACGCATCGACAACAGGCCAGAGCTATGCTCATTTCAACATCCCCTCAGGTATTAGCGGTACTCAAATAAGTGCAGATCTATTTCAGGCTAATAACTCTTAAATCCATCATTCCCCTTGCTGTTTTAATCCCACGGTGTGTTTTGGTACTAACCTCCGTTTTTATTTCGATCACCAGGTCACTTCTTGTAATAAGCGATGAGCTACCTTTAAGCCCGAGGCACGAGCAAGCCAAGCGTCTGCTAGAGCGAGCCAGGCTCAAGGCTCGCTCCAACCTGCTCAAAGACAACCGCCCCAGACGCTCTCAGTCTGATCAAAGATCCGCGGTGTAAGTCATTAGTTCATCGTGTGGTTTTCCCCTCTGTGCCTTCACTAAACACATGTCTCTTTGTTGTCCATCAGACTGCTCTTTGCCTGGTTTAGCGAGTTACATAAGAGAAAGCTCTGAAACCTGACCGGCCTTTGTAATTACAAGGCTCAAACGGACAACTCTGAAAATATTTGCTCTTATTTTGTTTACGTAACACGGCGAGCATCACCGCGCTTCGGTTATTCCCAAAATACTTTGTTGTAAGCGAGAAGCATTTAGTTAATGTGGGATTATGAGTGTTTGCAATATACCTTTCATTCATGAACATGATTACAGCAGGCAGCAGTAACTGAGGCAGAGCACTACTTTTACCAGTCATTATGTAATCTAAGATTGGATGTTTTTGATGAATTGGCAATGGGCCTGTGTCGATCTAATGCCCAGAACATAAAATAATTTCCTCTGTATTGTTACTTTACATTTTTTTATTTGGCTTAATACTAGACAATATTGGTTCATATTGACTGATCAGTGATATAAATGTCAAATTTATTTGGTACTTTAATGCATATAATGGCACAAAGTTCAACTGCAATGACTTTTAGAAACATTTCTTTATAAAAGAATTGAGTTCACTCCTCTGAACTTTGGTATAAAATCAGACATCCAAGCTTAAATGTACTCATGCAACCCAGTGGTTTTCAAACATCGCATAGATACACCTTGAGCCTTCTCACATTTAGTAATGTTTCAAACCAGCCGTCGGGTAATTTAATGAGATTTTATGTGATATATTTTTACTGACTTTTTGTAGTAAGGAGAAAATTAATGAATATATTTTTTACAAATAAAAAAATCTGAACAGGTGGCAGCATCATGCTGTGGAGATCGAAAAGAATATAGAACTTGGGCAAAGTCGATGCAAGATGAGTAAAGATAAACATGGGTCAATTTTGAAAGAAGAAAATCTGCTACAGGCAACAAAAGTCCAAAGTCTTGAGCAGAAACTCAAATTCATGACCTGGCACTGTGATACAATTATTTGGCTCAAGCCATTTCAGCGTAATTGCACTAAAAGACAGTTCTACGTGTTATTGGTAATAAATGCATGCCTCACCTTCCAGGTTTGAAAATAGTGTTAAAACCATCTTTTCTTTTGTTTCCATTTCACAAACAACTGTGAGGTAGTCTTCTGCTTTTTGACTCTAAAAAATGTTTTCTGAGTCGCGTTCTTCCTGTTAACAGTTTCTACTTTCATTTATATGAAAGTGGAACAATTGTTGCACACACTTACACAACAATGCTTTAAATGTCATTGATAATTACATGATTTCTGTTATATATAGGAAAAATCAGCAAGTTGAACCTCCCAATCACACAACAGCACAGAAAAAAGTTCAAACCAAAGAAGATCCTCCATCCCAAGCCTCATCTGGTCCTCTTCTGGTTCCCACACAAAAAAGGGACTCTTCTCCGGTGAAACAAGCAGATCGACCGAGACGGTATGGCTGTTCCCCCACACGTGTGCGCTTTGAAGATGAATCCGAGAAAGAAGCCGAGTCCCGGTATCTGGACAGAGTGAGACAGCGTGGCAGACCTGGAATTCCCAAGTCCAGGGCGAAGGAAAGTAACACAGACTCCAGCAGCAGCGGCTCAGAGAAAAGCAGAGGCCACAGGAGTATCTCTTTGCCACCTTCACAGAAGCAAGAAGATCTTGTGACAAATGATGAAACAACTGTCATCAAAGAGATCATAGTGCTGGTGAAGAAATGTGAAGCGTGTGGCTCCGTAGTCAGGGAACCTCAGCCGGTCTCCTCACCCTCTGAACTTCAGAACAGCGAGCCACAGCAGACAGCTTCCCCAGAGGACCCGCGTGGAAAATCGACTCCTGTGTGGACGGCATCAAACAAACCAGACGCGAGCACCCGCCCTAAGGCTCCTCTCACCGTCACGTTCGCTGGAGCTTATGTGCTGGGAGAAAGTAAGGAAAGCAGCACTGGGTGGAAATCTTCTGGCTTTGGGAAACTCCGAAGACGGAGCAGAAAGGGGGAAAATCGTTTGGAGTCTGGTCACGGTCCGTATGGCCCATCTTGGGCTCAACGACGAAACTCCAATCCACGGAACAGGGTCAACTTGAGCAGAGCTGTTTCGTTTGCTCCTGGGAGCCCCGTTGCCTTAGAACCACATTTACTAGAGGCATCCGGTGGATTTAGAGAGGTATCCGCGCCGTCACTGCCCATAAAGTCAGCCCTGAAGTCAAGCTCGAGAAATCGCTCATCCGCAGGTCAGTCCACGGTTCAGTTCCAGGTGTCCCCTATTAAGGGAGGAGAAAGTGGTTCCCTATCTCCGGATTCCCCTGAAGCAAGAAGGGAATCTCCTGTGTCTACAAACCAAGGGTCACCAGCAGCAAGCAGCCCAGTACCCTGCATTAGGCCCTCCACTCTTAGATACTCCCCAGCCAGAATCCCCACGGATCTGCCGTCGGCTGAAATCTGGGATGCCACGTCAGATGGAGCAGGTAAGTCAAGACAAGCTAACCGCTGTACAGACATCAAAACCGGTAGTTTCTGTTGTTAATTTCGAGCAGTAAATCCAACTCTTGCGTAAGAAGATAAAATTGGTTAATCCTCCTATCCTCTTGTAAATGTACTAGATATTGCATTACTCCAAGAGAGACCTAGAATTAAAATTCAACTCTGTTTTAATTCATATTTTCAAAAGTTATACACATTACTTTTGATATTTATTTTTGATTAGATAAAGGAGTTTTTGTTTTTGCTTTGTTTGCAAATTCATATGGATATTCTGATCGGTGTAAACCATTAATGTCATGACTAAACAGGCGTAAGCGGAGAGGCAGGTCCTGGTTTGGACTTTCGAGCTCTGCGAGGCATGGGTATGTCTCGGGCTGAGGACCTCAGAGCCGAGCTGCTGAGAGCTGAGCATCTAAAAGCCGAGGCTTTGTGGGAAGAAGGCTCTGACGGCTCCAGGTTTGCGCTTCATAATCTTACACACCAATCTCCTCCCACACCGAAACTGTCACAGCAACATCTCTGCGTGGAGCTGTTCCAGAAGAAAGATTAAAACTAGAACTCTGAAAAACTGTACACTTGGTACTGCAGCTCGAAAGATTGTGTGAATACTTCGACAATCCTGCCCTCTATTGGAGGGAAAAAGCAATTATGCTTTTGGATGTTACATATACTCTTTTGGAAAGTGAAGCACAAAATTAAGTCTCTTCCATAATTTGCAATTCTCTTGCATGTGGTACTTACTGTATTTCTGCACTGAATTCACAAAGCAGATTGCTCCAATGACATGCAGGTGCAAATATAACCATCCATAATACCAGTAATTTTTTCTACCAATGTGAGGCCTTCATTTGATCATTTATTTTTACCAATACCTTGCAATAGACCATGAAAGCCTAACGATAACCTCTCGTCTAAGTTGTGGGGTAAAGACAGATCGTCTTTGCAGAGTTCATTTATTTATGCTGTGTTCATTGACCCTTAAAATGTGACAAAATGATCTCAGCGAGTTTATTTTATTATTATTTTCACTAGAATATTGGATGAAATCAATCTTCTATAAAGTCAGCTGCACTGCAGGTCACTATATTCTTTTTTGTCCAGTTTTCTGAACAAAAATCTGGAGTATATTTGTTCAAAATTGAGAACAATTTGGAATACAAAGTTTTTTGGGGGCTGTAGTTTACTTCAGCATACATAAAAATACATGTTTTTTACTTTAAATGCATTTACCTCAGTGCAGAGACAGCATGCTAAAGGTGAAGGAACTTCTGTAGCAGATCTACATTAGGATAGTTCCAAAATTAGAAGAATCTGAAATGTGCACATATGTAGAACCTGGAAATAACTTGGTGAATTTTTGTATGTTAGTAAAAAAGACAAAAAAAATTCTTCCTCTTACAGAAAATTTGATGGGAGGCCAAAACTTTTCCTGCGTCGTTTCTTTTCATCCATCGGACTGAATAGCGTTGGCAGACTGGTGAAGGGGGGTCGCTCCAGCAGTATGGAACAGCTCAGTCTCCCCACCGTCCAGCGGGCAAGCTCAGCCTCACCGAGCCCCACACGGAGACCGCAGCCTACCATTCGAATACAGAGGACCCCCTCACTGCAGACCCTTCACACAGTGAGCGAGAAAAACAAACTTTATTTTATACAAGATCATATTCATCTCCATTTGTCACATATTTCTGCCGGACCTCTCTTGAGATTATCAGTTGCAAACTTGTTGTCCGACATTGCATCAGTCACACTCGTGGCACGCTTCAGCAAACTCAAGCTCTTATCAGTTGCAGTCACTTCTTTGCAGTTGCAGTAATGTTTTTACATTTGTCATAAAAGCACTACTCCTCTGAAAACAGCTCTGAGTTTTGCCACTGTGCTATAAATTCAATATTTGTTACAATTCCACTTGTTCGCCACTAGGTGCTCCCACTGGCTCAGCTACGTAAAGCGTCCTCTGTTCAGAGTTTAGAGAGAAGAACAGAGCGCTCAACAATACTGGGAGAAGTCCAAATACCATATGGCTTGGCACCCAGGTACGAAAAAAAGAGAGACAGAGAGAAAGTAAAAAAAAAGTAAAAGAAACAGTGAATAATATAAATAATTTTTAAAACACATTAATGAATTTAATCTGTTTTTCTTCAGCCCTGAAAGCCCCCAGATTGAGATTCACAGGGGCCTGAGTGATGAAGACGTAGTTGTCGCCAGAATGGCTCATCCAATGGGCCGGGTCACACAGGCTTTCCCCGATGGGACTATCTTGTTGGAGCTCATCAAACCCCCAAGTGGCCCCTTTGGTTTTGTTATTTCAAGAGGAAAAGGTCGACCAGATACAGGTAACATTTCTTTACTTTGACATTTGCTTTAAAGCATTATGGCCAATTTAGTGCCTCAGTTTACAGCGTTGGTACCCTCTGACCACGGTCCTCAATGTCCACTCTCCTGCATTTAAAGGTTTTGACAACCTTGATTCACATATATGGCCGATTCACAAGCCTCTACAAAAGCTGATGCTATACTTAAAAGGCACTTACACTAGCTGGAGGACCACATCCACAAAAATCATCCGAGCAGCTCAACATGGGAGAGAGAATCTAAGAAAAATGGTCTTAATCAAGACTGTCGTTGTTCGCTGACTGTCACCTACAGGTGTGTACGTCGAGAAGGTCGGCGATGGCGGGGTGGAGGGCCTGCTGGGCGTTGGTGATGAAATCCTACAGGTTAATGGGGAGGCGGTGGCAGGACTCAGTTTGGACCAGGTGACACGCCTCATGACTCGGGAAAGCACCGCCACCCTCCGGATCTTGCCTGCCCGACGCAATCAACGCTGAACGGCGCAGGATAGACATGGAACAGAGTCTGTTCCCTCTGGACGCACAGTCAGCCCACTAACCGTGCACTGCGAACTGACTGGAGCACAATGTACATGCGACACAATGCATTTTGATGTAATTCTAGATGAATAGCACAACATAGCGCTATGTCCTTTTAGAACAAACAAATCCAGCTGCACAGAGAACTTAAAAATGTGGATATTACCATGTATTGTGATAGGTAGGCTCTTACACCCAACACCTTTTGTTGACTGAATCTAGATAAATAAATTCAGTTCTACTTAGTTTTTTTTATTATTATTTTAGCACCGATTTACACTAAATATCGTATCAATATACTTTACAAGAAAAGTACTTCACGTTATGTAGAGAAATGCTTGATGAAATCAATTCGATAACATGGACAGATTTAAATGTAACTGTATACATTCCAGTTTGATCCTATTGATAATACAATCAGTCAAATGGATTGCATAATGCCTGCTGGACGATACTTTTCCATTTTCGGAAAAGTATCGAGATGAATGCATGGAGTCATGAACTTTGCAGCATCGATCCCTCCAGACAAAACGTGTCATCATCAGACTCGACATCATAAAATCCAGGTGAATTGAAAATTCAGTGATATTAATTTAACAAACAGACACATTCTCCTTCAACTGTTTTTACAGCCATTGAATGAAAGAACATCACAACCTGAGGCTATAATGTAACGTATTGGGATTACATGTGATAGAAAAGCAGCAGAAATGGGAAGGAAAATAATGGATGATTTTGATCTCTTTTTTTTAATCACAAAACATCTTAAAAGTGTAGTGTGCAGTTGTTTTCAGTTTTCTTTAGGTCCATAGTTTGAGTTCCCATGTTGATTTTTGAAAATTAACACAAGCTTGGTTGAAGAGCTCATATTTGTGTAATTTTTTTTTTGCAATTCTTGCCACAGTTTAATTTAGCCCTAAACATTACAGGGCCATTTTAAAATATGTATTGTTTTTAAAGCTTTTATTAGAACTTTTTTATATGTGGAATTTATATCAATAGTCATGGTCATGGTCCCGCTACAGTGTGAAACTCCAAAGCAAGACTTTTGCAACTTTCTTCATCTTTTCCTTTCAGACTGCCCTCTATCCATCTTCTAAGCAATTCAGGCTGGCCTTATGGGCTGCCCCTCTCTTTAATGCTCTCCTTACCATTGTTTAAACTGAAAGTTCTTGCCCTTACTGTAATTTGCAGTTGTGCCATACATTTGTCATTTTCATACAATAGACTGACAGTATAGTGGGATGCATTTGAGCTTGTTTAAGTTTGTTTAAATAAATCCACATCATGCTTTTTAATTGTATGAGGGTTTTAGGAAAAATATTAAAAACCGTACACTATTTTCCTTCCACCAAATCCCAGTAAAGTACATTTGAGTTTGGGTTTGAAACAGGATGAAACAGAAAAAAAATGTAAGTTCATAACTTATATTTAAAAAGAGTCAGACAATGGAAATCAAATCCATTTTTTCTTTTTATATGTTGCTTAGTATGGTCACATTTAACACAGTCTGATAGATTTCAGTCATTTTTTCATATTGTGGGACAATTTCTGGCACAGACTGTTCAATACTGATCACCAAAAAGGCAAAACTAACAGCTGTAAAAAGATAACACTAAATAAATAGTTTTACCTTTTATCAAGCACATGACAGCCCGTGTGTGGAGCACTTTATCCCAATCGTTGCTTTTACTCCATGAACTGTGCTTTCTTTTATTCTCTCTTTTTTGGATTTATTGATTGTAAAATAAAATATTTTATTTTGCCAAACATTATGCTTCAGTGTCATACATTTGTTAATTGCGCACTTCACGAAACCATCTGTTCACAAAACGTTGGCAATATTGCGGACTTATGTTTAACTTACTTTATTCTAACTTTAACATAGAGATGTCGACAAAATAATTCCAACACTAGAAAACATTCACAGGAGATTTACATATATATTTATTTATTTTCTTAATTATTGATTATATCTGTTTGCGTTTCAGCCAGTTTTGCTGTTTTTCTTTTGTCAACCTGACTAACTAGCGGGGATTAGTTGACGGAAATCTGCTGTGAGGACAGGAAGCAGAGTGATGGTCGTGACTGGCGTTTCCACAGGCTTCATGTAGAGACGTGACTCCACCAATCACGTTTTCACTTCATATCTATCTATCTATCTATCTATCTATCTATCTATCTATCTATCTATCTATCTATCTATCTATCTATCTATCTATCTAAAATGGTCTCGTATCCATATTACTTTGACGGACCGGGTAATTAATAAATGAACTATAGGGACAGAAGCGTGTGGAAAATCCGTTATTATGATGTACCTTCTACCATTAAGGCTTGTCCTGAATGTGCTCTGATAGCATGTCAGCAGTTGATGCTCTGCTCTTTTATCTGATGCCTCCAGAGACCGATATGCTTTTATCTCCCCCAGCCATGACTGCCACCCCCCAACTCACCTCCGCATCCGCGGACGTCGGGGAACCGCCGGCCTCGCAGAACCGACCCTTTTTCCCCGGACAAAAAAAAAAAAAGTGGCACAGACGTTTATTTATTTATTTATTGAAGTAACTGTATCCAATTAAGGCATCTTTGGTCCCAGTGAAACCAGTTGGTCCATCCTTAAGGTATACAATAGATGAATAAAGATACCCCACTCTTCTAAAGAGCTAATAAAACATAAAACAACTTTTATTGCTTGATAAATGAGCTTATGCAAGAAAACCTTTTTGCTCAGAATACAAAGTTCCCCAAGGCTTAACCTGAGCTTTTGTTTCTTTCTTTCATTAAAAAAAAACACCTAAGAGCGCAGCCAGTACAGTCTGCCATATACCTCACGTTGTTACAGGCCGTTACGCATTGCCTGTTTGCTTTTTTTCCTCTTTTTTTTAATGCCTTGCCCTCCACAAGACTATATAGCCCCAACGACAGCCAAATAATAATGAATCATTTCATAAATAATGGGTTTAGGAGCTTATCGGGAATGAAGAGGCCGCTGCCGTGCGCTTATCTCACTCGGCCACATTGCGGCCTGTGTTCCGCTCCCCATACAGAGAGGGAGCGCACTGGATGCGGCGGGGAATAACTTACACACACACACACACACACACACACACACACACACACACACACACACACACACACACACACACACACACACACAGCTCCACAACTGGCAGGGGAAGAAAAAAAAAAAAGAAAAACCTCAGACATGGATGACCCACTCACAAAATGGCTCCACTTACACAGTAACATCAACAACACGGCTGAAACGGTAAGTGCGGAAAAACTCCCTCTCCGTGTTGAACCGTCGTGGCGTCGCTCCTCTTGTTGCGGTAGGGAGACGGTTGGGTTTATTGTGTTTGTTGTAATGAGCGACATATTTAGTCTATATTTTCTAGTTTTGTCCGATCGAGTTGAGACCTGGGGGGTCGGGGGGGAGGAGGACGGATGCGAGGCCTGTAGGAGAATCCCAAGAAACAATAAAAAAAACCGGGTCTATTTTAATCAGTCTGTTGTTCGTTTTTCATATTTGCAGAGCTTTTTTTCCCATTAGGTTGATCCTGAAGCACCTTACGCGGATATATACTGAGTGATAAACAGAATGTCAAAACCTTAGCGCTCCCTTGTAGCAATAATAGCATTACGGCCTTCCCAGTAAATACATAAAAATACGTCTACAAATTAATTTCTAGCCTCCGTTGCTAATAAAACGACCCAATCCGAGCTGCTTTGGAATATTTCAGAACTAGCGAGAAGAAAAGGAGGACACGTTTTATTTCTACGCCGAAATAGCCTACTAAGCTCCGGTGTAGACATAATGTATAAATGTTGATTATTTTCACCAAAAAGAGCTACATTAATATACTCTTTAATCTACAAAACGCGAATCACAGTTGGACTTATGTATTTTTTGTCTCACTTAAAAATTAAATTTCTCTTTGTGGGCTGCATTGTCGAATCAAGCATAGTGTTATAAAGTAAAACTTGCCGGACATTGCGCAAATACAAATACCTCTCGAAGCTCATATGATTGGGAAATTATTTAGCCGAATTTAGACAGTAAAGAGTTTTAACATTAAGATCGAATACTCGACCTGTACAGGCAGGTTTTGTTGTTATTTGCAAAGGTGATTTTTCGGTAAACTGACGACTAAAATAAAACATAACATGTTATATTTAAAAAAATATATAATATAATCTTTCAGTTGAGAAAGCCCGTCCGACAGACTTTTTTTTCAGAGAAAAATGTATTGACCAAAAGGAAATAAAACGGTTAATTCTAACTTAAAATGTTTTTTTTTTTACTTTTTGTTTTATAATAGCTAACTCAAACATTGTCTAAACGTGGTAATTATTAATAATGTCTGGATAATTATAAAGGCTTAATATTTTATCATTCAAGTGAACTCTTATTTAAGATTTAAAGCCTTGCTGTGAGGTAACGATTATATTAATCGAGGACATTTTCATACTTAGGACATTGTGGGAGTGTAAAAACGGGTCACGGTTCAAAAATGATGGAAAAACGGGAGCAGGAGCTTTGTCCTGGAAGTCCCGACGCGGGATCCGGTCCTGGAAAGCGAGAAGACTCGGCCATCATCTCCAGACACAACGGATACAAGGAGGAAGAGAAGCCGAGGATAGAAAGGGGGGAGGAGGGTGATGCCGATGTGAAGGAGGAGGAGGAGGAGGAGGAGGAGGACAAGAAGGAGAGGGGAGGGAGCTTCAAAGGGACTGAGGAGACGGATGACGTTCCGCTGCAGAACTCGAGCAACGGGACCAGCATCAGCATCATCATCAACGGCGTTGCCAGGGAAACTGCCTCTCTCAACGCCCTTGACCTGAAAAGGGAAGTGCCGGTGATCGAGCTCTCCAGGAGGGACGCTATAAAAGCGCTGGAGCAGAGGACGGAGAGCCATTTGGTGCCGATCACGGAACTTCGCAGACCTCCACCGCTGCCGCTGCCGCCGCCGCACCGAGACGACGCTCGAATGGTCCAGCTGAGCCCAAACGCGTTCCCTGTCCCGGCCCGGGCGATGCTCTACAATCTGGCGCAGCCTCTCGCCGCCATCAACAGGTACCTTTGAAGTCGTAAAGATATAGACTGTTTTAAATGCACGTTTTTTTTTTATATCTTTGACGTTTGGACGAAAACTTGTTAAGGCAAAATGCACTTTCGCATCTCGGTGTAAAAACTTTTGGATGTGACACAGCAATGTTTTTTTTTTTTCCTGATGAAATCCGAGTTTTCTCACATTGCCTCATAAATTAACCTGTATTGGTTTTTTTTCTTCTTTTTTATAGTCTTGGAGGAGAGTCAGAGCAGTACAGCATGTACCCCAGCAACAGGGTAAAGCGCCGCCCGGCGCCTTATGAGGTTGAACTCGACGAGGGTAGGCGCATTTTAGATCTTTATAAGTATGGTAAGATGCACTTCTGCTGTGTACTTCTTCTGCCAGTACAGTCCCTCTTCCTCTCCCCCCCTCCACCCCCTGAAGTGTCCCTCCCTCAGCTCCATTGTCATGCATCCCTTGACATGGATGTACACTATTCCCAAACTGAGAGTTGCAGAAGATGCGTTGCAAAGAGGGGGTTAGAAAGAGAGAGAGAGAGAGAGAGAGAATAAAAAGAGTTCATCCAGTGAGAATTGCAAAATCTTACTTCACAGACTATACCTGTACCTGCGTATAATTAAAACAAGCCATTCTTAGGCAAATTTGGAGTTGATTTGATTTGAAACATCCTCTCCGGTGCTGCCCACTCACTGTCATAAAGGGGAGGAGAATTGTGGGTGCTGCTGCCTCCATGCCAAGGTTTTACTGCAGAGTGGGCTGAAGGATTAAGATAGGCTGGGTGTGTTCCAAGAGCAACAATAAACAAAAAAAGACACATCTATTGGGGGTGGAATAATATGACTACCTGCAGAGAAGCTTCTCGGTGTGTCTAAATAAAATTAAATTGAAAAAAAAATTACAAACTGCAGAATGGGATAAAAGCACCCTCCCAAACACAATTTCTTGAGATTTGGCAAGGAAAATTAGTGTTTTCTCGTACTCTTAAAAATCTGTTTGTACTGAGGACAGTTTTGCTACATATACTGTATAAGGTTTCTTGTTACCTGTATTTAAGCTTTAATGATGGTCTAAATAAAAGTTAAATTAATTTCATAGTTTTAATGATGGAGTTAAAAACTCCCCTATAATACACACTTTATTGTTGCACTACGATAGACAGAATGGTAAATGGTAAATGGACTGAACTTATATAACGCTTTTCCAATCATTTTTGACCACTGAAACGCTTTAGTCACATTCACCCATTTGCACTCACAAACGCTCACACATTCATACACGATACACAGATCGGTAGGCAATTTGGGGTTAAGTGCCTTGCCCAGGGGCATATTGACATGTGGCAGGAGGAAGCTGGAATCGAACCTACAACCTTGTGATCAGTTTCTTCTTTTATTCCTAAAATCCACAATTGAAAGTCAAATCTTTTAGATCGTACTTTTACATGCAACAAGCATTTGAGTCTGTCTGATTAAAAAAATATCCTAGATTGCAGAAAGGAGTTAACATCCACTCCTAAAGCTTTTCAACTTCTATTTGATATTTGAGGCTGGGTATTTTGGGTGTTATT
>CAEGAF010114983.1:0-10068 GCA_903067075.1 Micropoecilia bifurca
GGTGGAAGAGAGACAGAGGCTGCGGCGCAGCGTGTCGGTTGGTCTGTGCTAACCAGGAAGCAGTTGGGCACAATTTCACAACACCAAAACCGTGAGTGAAACAATGACTGGTGCAGATGCTATATAAAGAACTCTGGACCAATTTTTTTATTATTAGACATCCATATTTGTATTGAACGGAACAAATCATGTTCCGTTCAATACCGGACGGGTGGCAACATAACTATGGCGTCTATTCTATGCGCCTTATAATGAGGTGCGCCTTATATATGAAAAAAGATTTAAAATATGCCGTTCATTGAAGGTGCGCCTTATAATCCGGTGCGCCTTATAGTGCGGAAAATACGGTAATTAAAAATGCCAGGGTTAAAATCTCAAGTGTTAAAGAAAAATTACAATTACTGGTGTTTTTACTGTGTGGTTTTGCGTTCTTGTATGCATAATCCCTCTTTTAGACATACAAGTTTTGCGTTCGTTTATATGTCTATCCCTAATTTTGAACGTATTTGAAATAATTTTTACCTGCTCCAAATTGAACACGGCTGCAGAGATGCTCTGGATTCTCTCCACTGTGTGCTCCGAATCCGACGGCTCCTCCGATTTCACCACTACGTCTTTATAAAGGTTCAGCTGCCAGTGAACTGCTGGATCATCAGACTAAAATTACAAAAATAATCAACAATCAAGCAAATTGTGTTCAAGGGATTTCTGCTCTGCTCTGCTTGAAATGCTGAGGATGATTTCACCTTTTCCTGCAGGTGGAGGTTTTGACGCAAATGCTCCTTCACCTCATCGTCCGTGTCTTTCTGCGAAAACACGGTTTGTTCAGAACACCGTTAATAAATGTCGGAATAATTTATTTATTATTCTAGAAACTGAACCTTAAATATCTTTGATTAAAGAATGCCAAACTTCTGAAATTTGTCTTCATTTTGGACTCAACTCTTAGCTAAAATACAATCATCACTCTCATGAAAAGACTTGGAGGTTAAGCTCAAAGGTTGTACTCAAGTAAAGGTAAAAAGTAGCCATCTAAGAAATTACTCGAGCAAGAATAAAAAAGTATTTGGTAAAAGAACTGAGTAACTGATCAAATGATCAATCATTTAATATTTAAAAATTACATCATCATATGGACGAAAATATAAGGTAAAGTGAAAATGTTGGGACCGAAAAATAAAACGTAAAATCAGGCAAAACAAAATGTTTCTAAATCAGTTTCTTTCACTATAAAACAAAAAACTGCAGGTTTTTGGTAAATTTTTGGTTAAAACATGTTTGATTTTATTCAGTGGGTAGAAAATCCAGAAATCTTACTACGGTAAGAGTAGAAATACTTCATACTAAAATTACTGAAGTATAAGTAAAAAGTAAACTTCTTTACACAAGAGTAAAAAGTATTTAGTGAAAAGTATACTGAAGTACTGAGTAATTGATTAAATGTAATATTTAAAAATAACAGACAAAAATATAAAAGCTAAGGGAAAATGTTGGTATTTTAAAGACCAAAATGACCCAAAATCATTTTTATAAGTAACAAAAAAGTTAAATCAGGAAAAATATTTTTTTCCTTCAATGCAAAACTTAAGAAACTAACAAAAACTGCGAGTGTGAGTTTGGTTTGTTCTTCATTCACTGAGCAGAAAATCCACAAATTGTACCCCAGTGAGAGTAGAGATACTTCAGAATACAAATACTCAAGTGAAAGTAAAAAGTACAGCGTAGTAAAAATACTCCTAAAAGTATTTTGTTTTTCAAAAACGTAAATGTAACTGAGTAAGTGTAGCTAGTTCCTACCAAACTCTGGACAGTCCAAATTTGACCTCTGTATGAATAAAACCAACTGCTTGCTAAAATCTGAGAACTGGGTTTGCATTCAAAGGTGTAAAAGTCAAAGCGTTGGGTCGGTTCCTTACCAGGTTGTAGCGAATCTTTGCCAAAGAGATGAGCTCCTGGTCTCCCGGTGTGCACATGTTCAGGCCGATAGGCAGCAGCTTCTTCAGCGCAGCGACGATCAGAGACGTCTGGATGGAGTAATATTCACCGCGGCGCCGCTTATGTTTCCGCTCCTGGTCTCCACCAGCCTGCAGACGGAAGCCAGAGTTACAACACCGCCAGTAAAACAACACACTTCTTTTTCTACTACGTTCTCCTTCTGGAAATCACCTTGGACATCTTGGACTGGCCCTCCCCGGTCAGGAAGCCCAGGTTGTTGATCTCGTTCTGAATCACAAAGTTTTGCTCCTCACGCTTGAAGTTCTGCATCGGGAGAGAAAAGCAGACGCCTGACGCTGGAGCACGAGGGGTTAACGTGACGCCCGAGCAGAGGGACCTACGTTGGATTTGCACCAGAGGATGAAAATCTCAGCCACCATCCTGAAGAGCTCAGTGGAGTCTGCATCCGGCTCCTTCAGCCACCTGGACCTGGACGGGACAGAGAGATACTTTGACTAGACCATCCTACGTAAACTACAAGCCTGACATGGTGACTAATGTTAGAATTACTGACATAAATGCTAATATTGTTGTTTTGAGACCATTTTATTATAAATATATTTATAATCAGAGTTGGGTAGTAACGCCAGTTACTTGAGTAACAGTTTAGGAGTATTTTTACTAAAAAGTACTTGAGTAATTTTATTATGAAGTACTTCTACTTCAACATGTTTTAATCAATCAATCAAATTTTATTTGTATAGCACATTTCAGCAGCCAGGCATTTCATAGTGCTTTACATAATTAAAATAAAAACAGTATGCGACAGTGAATAAACAGTGAGAAAGAGATTTAAAAAAAAGAAACAGCGAGAAAGAGAAATAAAAAGAAATTAAAAAGTAAAAATAAAAACTTTAACATTTAAAACTTCTTTAGTCAAACCGCCANACTTCTTTAAACGAGAAAGAGATTTTGAAAAAGATTAAAAAAGATAAAAACATTAGTAAAAGTAAAAATAAAAACATTAAAAACATCGAACCAGGTGAGGCCTTGCTCGACTTGTTTTAGCAGAGCGACTTCTTACAAGGATTCTCAAACCTAAGACATTAAAACCTGCAATTTATCCATAAGCAACTCTAAGCAGGTGGGTTTTAATTTGAGACTTTGAGAAGTTTGTTCCAAATTTGTGGTGTGTGGAAGCTGAATGCTGCTTCTCCTCGTTTGGTTCTCTTTCAAAAATTCACCAGACAGAAATTTCTTTAAAGTTTCACAAGTTTTATATTGAAAGAAACTGATTTGGAAAAATTTTCTTTTGCCTGATTTTGTTATTCTTTTGTTACTTTTTGGCCTTTAAATGCCAAAATTGCCACTTAACTTTATATTTTGATCCATCTGATGATGTAGTTTTGCAAATATTAAATTGAGTAATTTCCAATACGACTACATTTTTAGTTTTACTTGACTAGTTTTATTATGTATTCTATTTGTTCTATTTTATTAAGTATTATTAAGTATTCTGGATTCTGGATTTTCTTCCCACTGAATGAGAAACAAACATGTAACCAAAGCTTCACCAGACACACACCTGCAGTTTTTATTAAAGTTTCACAAGTTTTATATATTTGCATTTTATTTTTTATTTCTTTTTGACATTTTGGTCCCAAAATACCAACATTTCCACTTATTTTATTCCGTCTGATTATGTAGATTTAAATATTAAAAGTATTAAATTGAGAAATAACTTTTTGCTTTTACTTGAGTAAAAATATGTTGAAGTACAGCTACTCTTACTTGGATACTTTATAATGTTAGTGACATTTCATCCTCTCAAAAAGAAATATCTCATTTCCATAAGAATCGGAAGATATTTTATATATCCAAATAAAACACAACAATAACTAAAACAGAAATAAAAAAACACACGACTGATTATAAATAAAATGAATAATGATGTTTCCACACAACTCTGCGCTTCAGAAAGCATTAAAAGGTGAGCAGCTGCACCTGTTGTTGTCGACGTAGCGGATGAGCATGGGGTAGAAAGCGTAGAGATCCCTGCACAGAACCGCAAACTCGTCCAGGATGAGCAGCTCGGCTTCCTGGTTGTCTCCTTTAGCGTCGGCCTTCAGCAGCTCCTCCTCAGACACAACCTGCAGTCAGACAGAAATCTGGTTATTCCTGGTCGCACTCTAACGCGTCATAACTCAAAATCACATTATATTCGTATAGCGAGTTTCAGCAGCGAGGCATTTCACAGTGCTTTACATCACAACAAACACAAAAACAAAACATTAAATGCCATCGTTAAATTAGTAATTGATTACGTTTCAAATATGACTCTAAATTGGGGAGGAAGGTGTAGCCTTGATTTAAGGGTAGTCAATGTTTCGACTGTTTTACAGTTTTCTGGAAGTTTGTTCTAGATTTGTGATGCACAGAAGCTGAATGCTGCTTCTCCTGCAGCAGTAGATCTTTAATGTATTGTGGTGCTAAACCGTTCAGTGATTTATAAACTAACAACAGTATTTTAAAGTCTATTTTCTGAGCTACAAGGAGCCAGTGAAGGACTTTAAAACTGGTGTTATGTCTCCATCTTCCTGGTTTTAATCAGAACAGCAGCAGCAGCATCTGGATCAGCTGCAACTTTATTGATTTATTGGACAGACCTGTGAAGATGCTGTTGCAGTAATCAATGCGGCTAAAGATAAACACATGGATGAGTTTCTCTAGATCTCGCTGAGACATTAGTCCTCTGATTACAAGACCATTTGGTTTCAAGACACTAAAGTCACTGAACTTAAATAAGCGTCGTTTGAGAAAAATTAATTTTATCGATCAATCTAGTTTGAAGATTTGATATTTGGAAAATCTGATTTTTTTTCCACCAATTAACGCAGTGTTTGGGTTTCCTTAGTTCAGAGTGATGTCATCACACCCAGAGCCGCCATCTTGTTTGAGAGGCACGTTTCATCGCTTCTACTTATCGAACTTTGAATTCAGGTACCAAACGAAAACATAGTCATAAAATTACAAGAATAAAACTGTAATATCAGGATAAAGCTTTATATTTTGACAACGAAAAAGTAATAAAACATTAAAATGAGGAACGTTGAGCATCTTGTGACGTTATACAGAAAATACTTCATATTGAAAAACAACTGTCTATTTAAAAAAAAAGTATTCAAATTCAAAAATATTTATTAATTCTAAAGGAAAATTAAAAAATATTTTAACAAATAGTTTATTTAGAAAAGAAAGCAAAAACAAATTAATTAATTAAAATAAAAAATGTGATCTGAAATGAAAAAAAAATCTGATTTCATTTTTAAGGCATACTGATCATACCTCACACAACTTCAATTTTACAGAAGCGATTACTAAACTTAGCAGAAAAATCTACATTGTAAGGTTGTTACTGGTTAACCCAGGAAGTATAAAACAGCTTGCAGTGCATTGATGGTTCTTACCTTCACCGTCTTCTTCTTCAGTTTCTCCATTGTGGGCAGGAAGTGGCTTCTCAACAAATCGGCTCCAGCCTTGCAGATGATTGGCTGCGAGTAAACTGGAGACCAGAATGGCAAGTTATAACTGGGAGACAAAATATAACTGGAAGCAGGAAGAATCTGTAGGAGAGACTTTTTCCCCAAAATAAGCTTCTTTAGCAGTAATGTTGTTTTAGGAGAGGAAACAAAAATGGCTTTTGTTTAATCAATCAGGCTTAAAAAGTCTAGTAAATGTACCCAACTGAACATATTTAGGCTTTAATTACTTATAGGCTGACAATTTGTTGCATTTACCGATGCCTCCCATTACATTAAGTCAGATTTATGGAGATTACACAACTTGACTGGAGTTAAACTTTAAGTGCAGCTAGAAGGTGAAATCTTAGTGATTCACCTGCAATCCTCTTCATCCAGGGAGCGTCATCAATGCCCAGGTTGTTGTTGAGGATCTTCAGGATGTTTCCCAGAATGATGCTCAGGTGTTCAGACGTCACCATGGTGCAGCAGTCGGTGTCCGGCGGCGAGTTCTCCGGGCCTTTCTCCCACCAGTAGGACAAGTAGTTGCACAGCATGGGGAGGACGACCTCAATGACCTGCAGGAAACGGCTGGAGGTCACGCTACGACTGAAAGGTCAGGTCAAACTCATAAACGTTCAGAAATTACCAGGTTAAAGGTTTGAATATGAAATAAAACTCTTGCTAGTTTGGGAAATAAGTAAGGAAATCTCAAATATTTTGATACCAATTCAGGTTTGTTCTGACTTCAATCTGAGAATTATGACTTTTTTCTTAGTATTTTGAATTTAAGCTCAGAATTCAAATTTTTCAGTCTGAGAATTCTGACTTTCTTTCTTAGAATTAAATCTCAGAATTTTGACATTAATCTCAGGATTCTGACTTTAATCTCAGAATTCAAATTTTTCAGTCTGAGAATTCTGACTTTTTTCTTGGAATTTTGAAATTAATCTAAGAATTCTGACTTCCTTTCTTAGAATTTAATCTCAGAATTTGGACATTAATCTCAGAATAAAAAAATTTTCAATTTCAAAATTCTGACTTTTCTTAGAATTTTGAAATTAATCTCCGAATTCTGACTTTAATCTCAGAATTCACACTTTTCAATCTCAGAATTCTGACTTTTTTCTTGGAATTTTGAATTTAATCTCAAAATTCTGAATTTCTTTCACAGAATTTTAACTGTTTCTCCGGAATTCTGACATTAGATATCAGAAGATGAAAATCAAATTTCTGAGAAAATATTTTTTTAGTTGCCCAAATCTTCTTCCAAATGTTCCAGTGGGATCAAAAAAAGATAAAAAGAAAAAAGCTCATAATTAGTCCTAATTCTCCATAATTTCTGAGAAGCAGCAGTTGTTCAGATGAGAAGCGGACCTGTGGCATGTCGCAGTAGCGAGCGCCGGACTCCGACACGTCGTCGACGTCCTTGAGCAGCTTGTCGAGGCGAGGCATCTCCGGACACATCTCCTCCACCGTGTCGGGCATGCTCAGGACTGAAACGCAGAAACACCCGTCACCGCCAGCCCAGGACAACGCCAGAGACCAGCCCAGGCTCGGCCGGAAACTCACTGGCTCGCTCTCGAGGCGTCTTGGTGTTGAAAACTGAAAGTGGGTTGTGGGCGTTGAGGTGAGGCTCCAGGAAGGCCACCGGCATGGCTCCCACCAAGGTCGCCAGACTCTCCCCAATCGCTGGCAGATGCCTGAAAAACAGCAAACAGACTCACACAGCTGATCACATGTCAGGAAGTACGATAAACAGATCAGAGAAAGCGTCACCTAATGTTTGATTTACAGACTCCTAAGATGGCAAATAAAGGCTAAACTGCAAAAGTAAATATTTTGTAAGCAAATTCTGAGCACAGAGCAACAAAATTATTTATAGTAAAAGTATTTTAGTTTAGGAAAAAATATTTTAACTCAAGAAGTTGGGAAAAGATCAGGAAATTTCTCACTGGCTTTGGTTTGGAAAATAATGTGGCTAAACGTTTGTCTCCTCCTAATGAAAATAAAAACACACAACAGATCTGATTCGTTTGTCTTTTCCCCAAACTCAACCAAACACAAATAATTTTGAACACATAATTAATTAAAGTAGCAATCATTTAGTCAGTGATCAAAATCTCACATTTTCTCTCTAGTTTTCGGTTCAAACAGCTAAATTTGAACTTTTCCCTGATTTTCTAAATGGATAAAAACTTAAAGCAAAAACTGAAACATGTCCTGAATCACTTTTATTCTAAGTTTCACAAAGATGAAATATTTATAACTTAATTGTAATTTTAAAAAAATGTTTTCTGTTGAACTTGAGTTTATTGTTGGCATTAGATCATTGGCTTACTGAAAAAATAGCTATAGTTCTTGTGAATAAAATGTAAATGAGCCAAAACAATAACTTCCAGGTCAGCACATGAAGAAGAAGATAAATCAGCACCGTTAAAGATGTTGACCTCTCACCTCTCCACAAACAGATTTTTTCCGGTTCCCAGGCTGTAGAAACACATCAGGATTCGGTAGCAGGACAGCTGCACATCATCCACTAACGAATAAACACAGATAATAAAACATTTGGCTCCATTCTGTGTTATCCAAACTAAACACAACACAGTTAAACATGATTCTCCCAAAAAATACAAATGGCTCAATGTGGACTCTCTAAAATTTCTTGCAATGTGAAAACACAAAATCTTACCAAGTATTTTTGCTCCTGTTTCTAGTGCAAATGTCTTAGCAAACTTAAAACAAGGCAAAGTAACTTACAAGTACAAGTAACTTTGTGGCAAGATATAGAACCTTGTTTTAAGCAAATAATTCCTTAATATTGATGAAAAAGTGCTTGTTCTATTGGCAGACAAATTAATTTATAACATGGGAAAAATGTCCTGATATAAGTTGAATAAACTGCCAATAGAACTAAGATATCTGCACTAGGAGCATCAAATGCAGGACAACCAGACTGAGAAACAGCTTCATACCAGAAGCTGTGAGACTCTCAAACTCCTCTCAGTCTCTCTCACTGCACTGTCCCTAACAGTAACTTGGTCACTTCAACCCCTAACCCCCCCAATGACACTGTATTTGCACTTTACACTCGGACACTTTAAAATGTTGCACTACTAAATTCATACTTCATCCATTTTGTACATTCTTATTACTATACATTTCATTGTCTACTTCTTGTTTTTATATATTTGTAAATATTTTTCCTATTTATAATAATGTCATCTTGTAGCTAGTTTTTATATTTGGATGTAACTGGGGCCGTGACTCTCAATTTCGTTCTACCTCATGTAACACGTGATGTGAATGACAATAAAAGTCTCTTGAATCTTGAATCTTAATGTATTTTACATAAACTGCATTACATGTACCAACTGTTTCATTCTACTCACTAGTTTGTCACCACCTTCAGTTCTGTGTCAACATGTACTGTCAAGTTTGTCAGATGGACTTTTTGTTGTTTTTTGTTTTAAATAATATTTATGTTGTTTCTTGAGTAGCATTTGTATGTAAAATGAGTAAAAATATCACTAACAGGGTCATTAAAAATTCTGTTTTGTTTATTTTTGTCAGATGGTGATGACAACGTTCTAGGTCAGGTCAATTAAAAATGTAATTTAAAAAAAAAAAATGTTGCAACTGGGAGCCTGTACCTTAGCATCTTTACATTTCCAAACCATTATTTGTCTTATTTCCATACATAAGGTTGAGAAATAACAAAATAATTATGGGAAAATTAAAACCCATTTTCTCCCTATTCTTAAGAATCACTGGTCACATTAAATGTATTTAACAACATTAAAGCATTTTATTCTAAATTATTTAAATGTTTTTATAGTACAGTCAGAATTAAATTTATAATAAAATATAAATATTTCCAATCAAAATTATGAAAAAATTACATTACTTGTACTACCATACAGAAATCATACTTATTTAAACAAATCAAACTGCCAGATGCGGCAACGTAACGGAATATGAGGCCTACTGCTGTTAGCAACAGAGCTAAGTTAGTTAGACACTATTCACACATCACATTAGTGCAAAAATAAACTACTCCGTGAAGCAAAACAAACTTAATACATACACACACACACACACACACACACACACACACACACACACACAGGCCTAGCATTCATCCACATGTCATTCTCCTAAAACTTTGATCCCATTAATTACCTTAAAAAAGGGAAAATTGCAGTGGGGGAGAAAATACTCAAAAAATGTACGTAAGTAAAAGTACAAATACACAGTCAAAAATGTACTCAAGTAAAAGTCAAAGTACCACATTGACATTTTACTTAAGTAAAAGTAAAAAAGCACTGGCTTTTAAAAATACTTAAGTATTAAAAGTAAAAGTACTTGCTGCATACATAACCTAATCACTGATATTATTAAGTGAGCCGATCGTATTTAATTTTAATACATCAGAAATGTGCCATTTTAATGAGCAATGCCAGAGATTAAACATGTTGTTATTATGTTTATTCTCTGTAACATAGTTTAGACTTGGATATGTGATTCTATGAATTATAATTTCAGGGATGGAAACATCTTGTCTCCTGTCTTAACATAGCATAAATTTCATTAGTGACATTTATTTAGAAAGAAA
>CAEGAF010114986.1:0-18063 GCA_903067075.1 Micropoecilia bifurca
ACACACACACACACACACACACACACACACACACACACACACACACACACACACACACACACACACACACACACATCCATCCAGAAGGCTAAACCTGCCGTTAAGAGTATATCACAAATGTTGACACTTCCACCAGAGAAGGATCTTACAGTTCAGTGATGGTAATCTGTTGTTTATAGATTATTGAAATGAAGAGGCCTTAAGACACTCTACTGGATGTTGAATATGGATGTTACGGTGGCAGGAAATCTGGCCAATGTGCTTTTGTTTCAATGACTAGACAGAAACCATGTTGAGTCAGTTCTATATGAAAACAACAAAAAGAAAAAAGTCAAAAGAAAATATTTGAAAGACCAGATCGAATAAAAGATCAGAACTGTACTGTTTGACCTACGTATAAAGTGCTAACGTCGTACATTAACCTGAACAAACCCTGAGAGGAAACCTGCTTTAGCCAGTAGAAAAATGAACGAGCTAAAACCGGAGGAATCAGATTAAAGCATGTCCAGGTTTAAATCAAACTAATAATCTGCTGTAAACCTTAAACATTAACGTTGACAGATACGTTCCTGTCAGTCTGACTGAGCTTGAGCTGTTCTGCCTCAATTCAGCATCTAATTCTGGTGTTTATCCAGCTGATCTTCCCCATCAGATCCAAAGATCGGCCACATGAGTCCTTTTAAATCTCGACAGCCTCTCATGCAGGTTTGCTGATTCATAGGGGGAAGACACTCTGGTGTCCAGTATTAATACACACAGAATGCGTCACGATGGGATCACATCCCTCTCTCTCTCTCCTTTGACCCCCCTGTCTGACCAAGAAGGCCGAGCGCCTCCTGGACAAATATTTAAAGTCAAAACAGGCCGGAACCATAAAAAGCCGAGAGGTGATGGCGTGGCTACATCTGTCAGGGGGGCAGAGGAGGGGGAGTGGGCTTTGAGATGAGCTGAGAGGGGGAGAGAGCAGCTGCTGAAACGATTCTGGACACCGCTGACGCCAACACCTGTCCACAATGGAGACACACGGCGAGCAAATGTCCGGCAGCAGAGCCTTAAAAAAAAACACACACACAAAAAACCCAAACGCACACTCACGGATACGAAATGCTCAAGTATCCACCGCTGATTGGTCGGAAAGCTGCTTGACAAACAAACGCAGAAACAGCACACACCTAACCCCGCCCTTTCTGCCCCACCACACCCCTTTTCCTCTGGCTGACCCCCATCTGTTGCCTCCCTGGGGAGTGTGTGTGTGTGTGCATCTGTGTGGCTGTGTGTGAGGGTGAGGGTAGAGGGTCAGGGGAGGGGACAGGCAGGCGTTGGCCCCGGCTGCCCATTGATCAACAGCTGCTGGGCTTCTCATGCTGGGCTGGATGGCTGGGAAGGCGACAGCAGCTGGCTGGGAGCGAAGGTAATATCTGGGACCCCGAGCCTACAGGCTGGGACCTGGAGGAAAGTTGAAGCTTTTGGGGGAGTCGGAGGGGGTCTGGGGGTCACAAGAAAAGGCCAGAGAGGAGCAAGTTTTGTGTGAGCCGAGAGGGGAGCAACGGGGGCAACAGGCGAGGGACAGCGCTGCCAGGGATGAGCGGCGAGGTTCTGGACGGGAGCCAGGTGCCGAGAGGGGGAAAAGATGCCAGAAGGAAACAAAGAGGTTAGATCGAGTTAACGCCAAGATGAGCTTCAAACAGAGCAGCTCGCATACCCGCTTGAACCTTTCGCGTTTTCTCACGTTACAACCACACACAGGGCCGGATCTACAGGGAATGAGGGCCTCTGGGCTGGAAACTGGTTTGGTGCCCTTTCCACCAACGAGAAGTTAGTGGAAACCTCCCGTTACATTAATAGGTAAATGTATGCATAAAACATGGTAGATTTAATACGTCTCTTGGCCTGTAACTCCATGTTGTTCCCCCCTCCTCCCTCTTGTAACTTCATATCTTTCAAATATTGTTTATATTCTTAAAAATCCCAAAATAGTATTATGGGCTTCCGATGCTCATATAAAGCAGTGTTTGCAAAAAATGAATGTATTAAAATGAATAAATAAAAAAATATATATATGGGGCCGCCCCAAAATTAGGAACCCTGAGCTACTGCCCCTGTAAACTGTCGCCAAAGTAGAACATTAAAACATTAAAAAACAAGCAGCATGAAGAACAAGGAACAACGCAGAAAGGGCAGCGGGAAAGCCGAGGACAAGTTTAAAGAAAAACTAGTTCATTAAACAATACATCGCACTTCAAGCGTCTCACGCTCCGTTCAACTCGTCACCAGGACGTGAAAGAGACGGGAACAAATCCAGACCTACTAAGACATCAACCTCAGCTGACAGAAAAGCAGAGCGTTCCTCAGAACCATGAGAAGCTGCCGAGTTGCAATTTGTCCCGAGTCATCCAAGGGACACGATAGACATGTGGAAGGTGCCCTTTATTTCAGGCAAGAAAAAAAATATATAACTTTTTAGCAAACTGCTGATGCAGAAACAAATACTGCACATCATCCCTAATGAACATGTGATCAAAATGAAACCCAGAGGACAGCTAACACCTGAACACAGTAGAGTGTAGTGGCGGCAGTATCGTCGTAGCTGACAGGGATTATGAATTTCCCGGACACGACGTATGATTTTATAGTACAATCAAATTATTGTAAAAATGCTCTATATATCAAATATGACTTAAAAGAAATTTGACTTTGTAATTTAATGGCTTGAAATTGGTCCTGTCTTTTTTAAAACTCCTGATCTTTCTGAAACTCCGCTTTCAGGAAGTCATCTCAACATCATTCCTCTATTAACCCTTTAGCAGAGGTTTTACCAGTGTTTTACTGAGAGGTAGTTCACATAATGAGTCCCAGGTGTTTGCTAATTGCTGGTGGCTAGTCTGAAGAAGCTGCGCCTTGACTGCAGCGCTAGGTCCACCCAGGTGTTTTACACGGCTGAATGGTTGCCATGGGAGATTAAATGATTTCTAAAACATACATGAACAAATCAAGGCAACACTCCAGGTAGGTTTTTGAAGAGGGAAAAGCATTATAAGATGATGTAAAGCTAAAAAAACCCAAGTTGATTTAACATAATACTGTCCCTTTAAAACCATTTGCAAATTAAGATTCATGTAACGCTTTGAATGCAAAAAGTAAGTCAGATGTTTTTCTGGACGTCTTTCCTGCGACCTTTCCTGACTCGCACACCGCTCTGTAGTTCGGTGTGCGAAGTTAAGCGCCGAACAGAAGCTGATATGAGAGCCGACAGCTGTGAATGTCGTCGGTCGTCACACATCTGCTGCGTTTGGACCGGTTTACAGAGAGGCCACAGCACGCAACGGCAGGAGGAGGAGGGAGGGGTTGGAAAAACACGGAGAGAGGAACTGAAGCAGGTGAAGGAGGGTCGAGGGAGATGGACAGTAAACAAGCAACTTTACAAGCTTTTACTGCTGCACATTCCTCAGAGAGGTCGCGCTCACACAGAAATGACCAAACAGATCAGAGAGGGGTAGCCGACTGTGAAGCGCCTTAACCTGCACCTAGTAACACATTCAGACACTCGGTTGCATCGTTTCTCCTAAAGTCGGCTAGTTATTGAGCTAAAAAGTTTTACAAATAAAAAAAAAAGAAAATAAGATAGTTGCTAAGTTCAGGCTTTAAGCCTTTGAGGAAGATCAACAAAAACCCACATGTGACCTAAATACAGCTGACCTCTGAGCAGGGGTCAGACCACCTTAAGAGAGAGGTGGTGGGGCTGAATGTAGCCCACCTGCTGGGAAACATTTCCACCTCCAGAAACAGAAACGGACACTTGGAGGAATAACTCAGAAGGTATATAATTCATTCAGATGAAGAGCTCCACATAGCAACAGATTCTGTGAGGTGAACGCCAACATTCACACCACATCTCTGGACTTTTCACCCTAAAGCAAATTAGTTTAATTATTTATCTTGACAACTTGCAAGTGCACAGTGCGGTCTCTCTGATCTACCCACAGGGATGAGTTTTTTTTTCACACATTAGAGGGAAGTTACAGGCCAGAAAAGATGAGGCTTTGAACTCTTAATAGATGCTGAAAACATCCAGTAGTATGAAGACGGTCCGGGTTGACTCAGATTTGTGAAAAGTCTGTCATAACAAATCAAATAAATCATGAACGCAGCAGAAAAGACAGAACATGAAGAGGAAGTTTTGTTATTCTATTTGAACAAAAATAGAACAAAGAAAGTCCAAGATAAAGTGAAAAGAACAATAAAAACATTCACTTCCATCTAAACAAGTTTAAAACATGGTGAAGTTCTTAAAGTTTAGCACACAGCCTGATCAAACATGGTTGTTTTAGCTTAAATTTGAACCAGACATAGCAAAAATAAAAATATGCATTTATATAAAGATGTCCACCAAAGTTCACTGCTTCTGGGTATGTACTTATCTTTACAGCGACCGGATAAATACTTTGCAGACTTTTACGTAATCTTATTAGATTGCTTAAACCAATAGCTCTCCATGTTTTCTGAAGGATTTTTTTAATATATATAATTTTCAGTCCAGTTCTTGTGTCTACAGAGAAAGCATCCTGTGGAGTTTGCTTAAAAGTCTATATAGTCACATCAGCACCTCTTAGGTGCTTCATCCATCTGTTGATCATCTATTGTTGAGATTCCACAACTTTTCTCTTTACGACATGCAAAATAATGAAATCTGTGGTAAAGCATCAATCAATTTCTAATAGGTATAAAATACTGACTTTATTATTACTATTAATTGCTATGTTAAGTTTCAAAGCGATCTGAAGCCTTTAATGGTTATATCTGAATAAATGGTTTATAACTGGATTAAAAATCAAGCTTTCAAAACAAGTCAAATTTAAGACTTTTAAATACCTTTTTTATTTCCACTTTGAGCAAAATTTAAGACAGAAAAAATATAAAAAACGGGATGGTTGGGGAACTTGCTGCATTACAATCAATGATAGCTGAAACTGCCCATCATACAGGCAAATAAAGGTAGCTAGCTAGCTACAGTGTATTAGCAGCTAGTTAGCAGTTAGCCTCAACTGCCTTGAGTCGCAGAATGCAATGAAGATACTTGTGTCAACTTTTAGTTGACAGAAAAGTTGTGCAAGAATAAAAATATATAGTTATGTCACGGCAAAATTTAAGACCTGTGATTAACATATTTAAGGCAAACTAATAAAAAAAACGAATTTAAGACATTTTCAGGACTTAATTTCAGATGCAAAAATTAAAGACATTTTAAGGATGCGTGGACACCCAGTGTTATGCAAGATTGAAAACCAGCAAAAGTTCAAAGATAAACCAAATTAGACCATCAGAAAGCCGGAAGAAACATAAATCAAGACCAGTTGAAAAATATTGCAGGAAACTTGGCTGCTCTAACCGGAACCGAGTTAAGAAGAAACATGGGGCGACTCGGTACTGTGTGCTTTATGCCTGCTGTGTGCACCGGTCAGCTGTAGGAGAAAACTCATTCGCTTGTCCATTTACTCCGCTTCCCTTCGCAGCCCAATGCGGCGGCAGCTCCCACAAAGAGGCCTCACTGTGGGATTCAAATGAAGCGGGGGGTGTGGGGGTGAAGGGGCTGGTTGTGGGGTACAGAGATTGAATTTGGAAGGGCAGCGCGGACTCAAAGGGCCGAACAATAAAAGAAAGGGAGGGCGCTGACGGACACCGAGGAAGCAGGGGCAACAGGTCAGAAAATCTTGGGACAGCGGTGCCCTCTGCCCCGCTGGGACCCGCCGCAGCCACACAATGCGGAGGAAGGCCAGGCTTCACGCCAGACGCCTCTCTCGGGTCTGAGTTTCAGCTTTGCTCTGCGTTTGGGACGAACTGTAACCAAAATGCTTTTGGTACCGATGGAGACTCTGCGAGTTGCTTGTGGAGGATTTTAGAGGTTGTTGTGGTGCCATTCAGATTGTAGTCAAATGGGGAGAGGAAGCTCGGCTAACGCAGGAAAATGAGCTGCAGGTGAAGCCGAGGTCACCGGAGCCCAGCTGTGGTCAGCGCGAGTACACTAAAGTAAGCAAGGACAGATATAAAGAAAGAGTCGTGTAGGTTTCAGCTGCTCGTTTCGTTTCCTCTTTGGCTTTGACAATTGTGTGAACATGAAATCTGAGCAGTTTTAATTACGAAACAAATATTAAGTCAGAGTTTGAAGCGTTTTCTATAGACATTTCCCAGTCTCATGGCTCCCTCTAGTGGTCGTTAATAAGCTCAACAGCAGAAGTTTGAGTTACATTTTGGAGACCAATATTTACACACACGTAAATAAACCAAATTAGGATTACTGTAAATGGATCGCAATGAAATGAAGTTGTTATGGCCACTCCTGCATCACCAAAGGTCCAGAAAACAAAAATGCCAGAGTCCCTCAGGAGGTTTTCGACTCACTCAAAAACAATAAAAAGCTCTTTCAGAGACTTTTTCTGTTTCAAAGGAGTTATCTCAGAGTTTACTTCAAATAAAATGTTAATTTGCGGTACAAAAACCATTTCACTCCTCACTCCTTCGCCAAACAATCAGATCAGCCCCAGTAGCTGCTTCTGCCTGTTTATCACTGACAAGGAGGAGGATCTACACAAAACAAATAAATATACAATAGATCTACAATTCACATGGTTTTAAATCTGTGGAAATTAATAATTTAGCAAAATATAAATCTAATTCTTAATAGGCTCCAACAAAAGTAGATATGCTATTTCTGACACCAGTGCACTAAGTTTCTGAAAATAGCTGCAGTACGTACATTTAATTAGTTTTTACATATTTATTATAACATGACAGAAAATCTGAAAAGAAAAGAATCGAGCTTATCCTGCAATCTATGAGTTTGAGTTTTAACAAATATGCAAAAAGCATATTATAAATTATCTACTGCAGCTTTGAAGCTTTTAGACGAGTAGTGAAGTATAATCTGACGTACAGAGGATCAGCAATAACAGTTATATCTCATTCTGTGAAGATGAAAACTTTTTTCACAAACAGTGCTTCGTCTGCGTTATAGTTACTGGACTTCAACTTGAAAAGGTAATCATGCATCCAAGTCTCATTTTGAATACTTCTTAATACGCAACATTTTATTTCTAGACTCTTGTTACAGTCTCATTTATTGCAAAAAAGAAATAATTTTTTTAGCATATCGATACATTGGATTAGGAAGTACATGGTGAAAAGTGGCCAGTTTATCCTTAAAAAAACAGTCGTTATAAATTACTAGTCAAAAGATCATCTGATTACCCTTTAAAAAATAAAGTGAGTGACAGGATGTGGACAAAAATTGGTTTGTGGTAATGAAATGCAACATTTAGAAGTCTGCAGATGCTAAAAGTTGATTTTTTACATTTATATATCATTTATTTGTTTTTATCTTCTCAAAATGGGAACATAAAACCAGATCCATTAAAACTTGAGCTGGCCTCTTGTTTTGCATGGCTTTCAATGCTACGATAAAACAAAGACAACAACAATAAAATATCTGAAATATCTTTATCGGTTTCTAAGTTACTTTTCTCACACATGAACAGAGCATTGCAGCGAAAGTGCAAAGAAACCAAAGCAATACGACTTAAATCACATGAATATTAGCAGAAAGACCCCAGGCCGACTGAAATTATTCTCATTTATGGAAAGATTACCTATTCGGGATTCTCTGTAGCCTTTCCTGGAAAATCCCCACATTATGGACAGACATTTGGATTTTCTTATGATCAGCAGTCAGGAGAAACTTTCGCCGACTAAAAGACATTTAAGAGTTACGTCTTCTGGCTGAATGACGAGGCAGTGCAACTGCAAACCTCAGAGAGAAAACAAAAATGCAAAAGGACTGTTTTTTTTTTAAGTCTAAAAGATCCCTTTATCCGCAGCATGTTGTGCAAATCTGACAGAAGAATAAAATGTAAAGCCGAGTCCAGAGCATCTAAAGTGCTGCGGTTCAAACCGACCGCCCACTGAAGTGAAACGGGGATTTAAAAAAAACAATAAAAAATAAAAATCACAGCAAGAAACCAAGACAGAATAAAAACACCAGTACCGATTAGAACAGTTCTTGTGTCTGCGTCGGAGCGATCCCTGATCTCCTCGCTGACGGAGCTTCTTTTAAAATAAACGACTACAACCCCACAAGAGACAAAAACGAAGGACAGACAGTGTTTAACTTTCAGTTTAAAATGTTAAAATGGTGGGAAATCTTTCAAACACAGTGCTCAGTCTGACGGAAGTCCGATCGACAGAGTCAGTGGCGCGGCCCGGTCCGATGGAGATAAAACAGTAAGAACAGAAGTGGCCGTGTCTTTGAGACAGGTAGGTCGGCTGTGTGCAATGTTGGGGGGGGGGGGGGGGGGATGAAGGAAGGAGGGTGCGTCACCTTCGCTCCTCTAAAACAGCTGGATCATGGACTCCCGTGACTTTCCCACTCCGATCCACCTGACTGAAGAAAGAGGAAAGATTTTTATTAAGCAGATGCTGAACACGCAGCTAAAGTAAAACAGGATTGTTCCTGCAATGAGTGACTCCAGTTTCACTGATATATTGGTAAATAGAAAACAAGAAATCAAGACAAATGCAGCTGGAGACAATGAACTTCAATTGATCAACAAAACCCACATATGAAAATGGCTGCCCATTTTGAGATATTAGTTGCAAAAGTCTTCATTTATTTTTTTAAATATGCAGACCTGGATATTGCACATATGATTAACATAAAGCATCATGGAGGATATGAATTTAAATCAGAGGTTGGATATTAAAATCATTTTTCAAAGTGAGATTTTGCTGACAAATTTACTTTAAGGCTCTTTACATCCTAAAGGAGCGCCGCAGACGAAGTGGTGGAAGAACCAAATAAGAAACGAGTACCAGATTGTTGCCTCTTACTAAAATATAGTTTCTGATGATATATGGCAACAAAAACAGTAAAATGTAACAATCAATCAATTACTGATCGGTTAGTAACCTTTTTGTTGGCACAAGCATGACTGTGCTGTAATAGTTTGCCTTTTATAATTTTTTTAGAGCTTTTGGAAGTCATAGGATGGGAGTTTGAGCATACTTTAATCATTACAAGGTAAAAAAAGAAAACTACTTAGGAATGTCAGATTGATTAAAAATGTTCAAATATTTGACATAACTGCAATAGAAATCTTCAAAATGTATTATTTCATTACAGCTGCGTGGTTGAAATGATATCAACAAGCAACAGAAAGCTTTTCCTTCAGTCATGGTCGTGTGTATGTGTGTGTTTCCGTACCAGATACTCCCACGTGCTCCTCCACGAAGCGCACGTACTTCTGGGCGTTCTCTGGCAGCTCCTCGAAGCTTCGAGCTGCTGAGGTGTCACTATTCCAGCCGGGCAGCGTCTCGTACTGGACCTCGACGCGCTGCAACACCTCCTGATTGGCTGGCGCAAAATCAGTCAGAGGAGAGGACAATTTGAAAATGTTCGCCTGACAGCGAGTCCGTTAAAAGGTGGGGCTCACTGTCCAGAGTCATGCAAACTGGAAAAGGAAACATAATCTGATCGGATTTTTGTTTTTTTATTAGATGTCTTATTCTGAGCCAAAAGGGAAAAAAACTGGAAAAGCAGGAAAAACTCTTTAGAAAATGTTTAATTAAAAGGCCAACTGAGGCAAAATTTCTTTTGGTTAAAGGAAGAAGCAGGTACAGTTTTTTCCATGACTGAGAAAAAGTACTACGATTGCCTCCGTGCGCCATCAATGCGCAACACTCCACTGAAGAAGAAAAAGCATGCTGAGATTAATTTGATGTTTGGTGAAGAACATTTGGACGAGTCAGTGAGGTAAAAGGAGAATATAATCCTATTAGTTAAGAACAAAGTGGAACTCTGGAGTAAATGCTCTGGATTTCACCTTAAAACTCCAAACTTCATATAAGTGAAGGAAAATGAATGTAGAAATGTGCAAAGAAAAAACTTCTTAATGGATCTGATGACATAACGGTGTATTTTTTTCCTTACAAACAAGAAATCTGACACCTTGAATTGTTCAGTTTAAAATGTGATGAAATAACTGAAGGTTTTAATCTGTGCTCAAATTTCATGTTTGGTTCTTCAACAGAAATACACGTTTTAAACACTTTTCTTCACAGGCACACTTACCTGGAAAATGAGGTATAATTTCACCATCGACTTTGTACGCTAAACCCACTTTGATCTCTGAAAATATGTCAAGTATGTCCAGTTTTGTAAGTGCTAACCTGAAAGAAAAAACAAATGAAAGAAAAATAAATCAAGTTATTTCTCTTTATATCTTTCACACTTTGAAAAAAAAAAAGTTAAAACTGAAAGGAAAACAGAAGAAAAAAAAAACATACGCAGTGAAGCCATTTATCATATGTGCGTATTTGATGAGCACCAGGTCCAGCCAGCCGCAGCGCCGTTTCCTGCCAGTGGTCACACCGATCTCCTTCCCTCGGTTCTGAAGTAGCTCTCCGATCTCCTGATCAGCAATAAAGAAACAAACATCTCACATGTGAGTTTTTTGCGGTCTTCCTCTAGCAGCAAAGCCATTAAAGTTCAGTCTGACCTTTAATGGCATAATCAGGATTTACAGGCTGATTTAGCTTAATGAAAAATATCCTCCAGATGGGAGCAATGTGCCAACATGTCCTCTAGATGGTGCTGTTTTACAACAAAATGATCTTCTCTTTAAAGAACTGGACTTCTACATCAAGTTTCTAACAGCATAATAACACCTATGACTATGTTATAAATAACATCTGTATGGGTAAAGAATGAGAAAATATTACAACAGAAAATCTACACTTTCTATTCCAAATCAAAAACTGAAAAAGAATAACTGTCATTATTGCTCAAGTAGTGCTTTTTCTATTTACACCTGCTGGTAAATTATTTGTCATGTAGAAACATATATTTTCCATAAGTAATTCTATGGAGCTACGGCCTCGCAATGGCTTCAACAATATTGTAGTTTGACTCAGACAGGTCTTTTTATAGGTGCGTAATTTTAGGTTTGGTAGTAAAACTGAAGGCTCCTCCTGTGACAAACATAAATGTCGTGCATCTTCTTACGTTGCTCTGCTCTGAGGGGAAGGCACCGATGCCCACTCTGGTGGTGTAGGCTTTAACGACCCCGTAAACTTCGCCGACGTTCTGGGGAGGCATGCCGAGTCCCGTGCAAACCCCGCCGACTGTGCAGTTGGACGACGTCACAAACGGGTAAGTACCTGCAAAAAATAACAAAAATTTTAAATCCATACATAAATATGCGTCTTGTTCAGGTTTTAGGTTATAAATGGAGGATTATTTGGTCAGTAAAAACAAACCAGGTCGGATACCTCACCGGTTCCCTCAGCATTCATGTGCTCTTAAAAAAACCTCACCTTAATAATGGTTTCTGTTTGCAAATAAGATTCATAAAGTGGCAGTATTATGTATTTTAACATAACCAATGTTATTTCTAGTTGTCAGGAAGTCATCACAACATGGCTCCTCTATTAAAACTTTATCAACATTGTTACCAGAGTTGCACTGAGAAGTAGCTCATATAACGAGCTGAGCAGATGTGCAGTGCCACCAGGTGTTTGCTAATTGCTGCTGGCTAGTCTGAAGGAGTTGCGTAAATTGAGGAACAGGGGAAGGTTGCTCTGTGAGGCTCTGAGGAGAAGTTGCACCTCAAAAATGGTGTAATATGCAGCCAGGCGCTTTACACAGCTGAATGGTTGCTATGGGAGATTAAAGGATTTGTCAAACATACATGAAAGAATCAAACTCCAAGTATGTTTTTTGATGACGGCGTAACATTATAACATGGCGTAAAGCTCAAAAAATCCATTTTGCATAATACTGCCCCTTTAAAGAGAAATCTGTGGAAATTAAAATTCACACAGATCACCACAAAATGATTCAAGCCAATCCAGGAACTCAATGTAGGGTCTATGACAACCCAGCTGTTTTGATAATAGTGTAGAGTGTGGTCAGTGCTCGCAATAACAAAGGATCTGTTCAGGTGCGAGATAATTCCTGAAAATGACTGTAATTCATCTCCACTGACAGACTGCTGCAAGTGGTCGCCTTGGTGCTCATGCAGTAAGGTGACACAGAGTGGTTACAGCTGGTGAGACGGCACGTAAACTCCAGACACGGGAGCTCGTCGGGAAACTTACCGTCATCCCTACTCATGCCTCCAGGAAGGCTTTTGTGAAGAGCAACGCAAATCTTAATGTTATCTAACCAGAGCAGCCATTAGATGAGGTACACATGTGCCGACTTACTGACCGAAGTCTATGTCCAGAAGTGCTGCGTTGGCTCCTTCCACCAGGATCTTCTTGGGAGGGCCGTGGAGAGCCTCGTACATGAAGTGCACGCCATCCCTCACCATGGGCTTCAGTCGCTCCACATAGGCCTGAATCAGGTAAATACAAACCAATCTTTAATAGAAAAAAAAAAACACAGAAAGGTTTTAGATGATCATTCTGTTTAGATTACTTTTATTAATTACCTTTAATTTATCCAGCTCTCCTTCTATGTCAATCTCCAGTGTCGGATACATGGCCTGGTACTGCTGAGCCAGCATTTTGTATCTGTAACAGGTGATCAGCTCTGATTAGTTAAATTTCTAAATTTAGGCACACTTTTTTGTGAAATAATCATGAGAAATTAAAATAAATACATATAAAAAGTCATAAGTTTCCATAATGAATGCATTTCAGCAATATCCAAACAAGTGGAAGAAAATCTTATCCGAACTTTACTGGGATTTCCTGAATTCTGGGGCTGTGCATGAACACGTTATTCGGAGGCATTAACCTTTTGGAGAAATGTTAAATTAACCATGAAGCCATAACCTGATAAACATGAACTACGTATTTGTTCATTGGCATCATTGGACAGCATGCCATCAATAAAGTTTTAGGACAAATAAAATCTTTTTAAAGTAGAAAACAATCATTTTCCTTCATGGTAAGTGCTTGGTGACTGCTGTGTATTTATAGGTAGTTATGCTTCAAAATTTTTCTTTGGTCAAAAATGGAGATACAGATTTTGAGGGTCTATTACTCTATTCAAAAGGATTTCATAAAACAAAAAAGAACAAAATGGACAATATCAATGTTAGTGATTTACCGATTAGGCAGAAACAAAAGGGGTAATGCTAAAAACTCATGAACAAAATGATATCTACAGAGCTAACTGAGGGCAGACAGTAAAATCTTGCAATGCAGGAACAGACCTTTCAGAGAACTGAGTGAAGTCAGCCAGTAAATCACATATCCTGAGACCACTGCGTGCCGCCTTAGCCGAGTACACCGGACCGATCCCCTTCTTGGTCGTCCCGAGGCTGAGCAGGGCAGGGAGCAGAGAAGGGAGGAGATAATTAACAAAAAATATTCACATTAATTCACACCTTACCATTTTACAGCAACGGAGTTCGTCATGCAATCACACGTGAAACTTGTCATTTAACAAATCAGCAAGTCTGACTGAAACCGAACAGACATAGAAAGAACCATGTCCAATTAGCTGATCAAATGCTTATTGTTTTAATATTTTACAGATACATCTTTAACTCCCAAGCGACAGAAAATACCTTCTCTAGCTATTGAATCATCAGATGTTCACCTTTTATGTACAGCACAGCATCAGAGAAAGAGTATTACACAATAAATGAAGCAAAATGCACATTTGCATTTCAACAACATGCCATGTCAACGTGTACATCCGATAAGTCCTTCTATTAAAAGGAAGCTTCGGCACAGCGACATTTGCTGAGCCAACATGCAAACTACAGACCAGAAATAGACAAAGATCCTCTGTGAATATAGAGTTTCACTTGAAGCCCCACTCGGTGTGAAACATCCACTCACCATGTGACCCACAGTGGAAAGCTAATGTGGATTTACCACAACTACTACTACCCCAAAAGAAATCCCTTTTTTCTCTTATTTTTTACTTCATAAATGAAATTAAGAAGCTAAAGCAGGCTATTAAAGCATGTTCTAATTGTTAATTTTCTGAAAGGATTCATTTTTATTTCATATATTTTTTATGGTTTGATCAACAGCGAATCATAAAATGTAGAAGTAAACAGTGCCTTAAACATAACCCAAGTACAGTTTCATTCATTGTAAATTGCAACAAAACAAAACTGAAGAAATTTTAGGTTTCGTTTAGTAGACACACACCCTATGAAACTGAAACAGTGACTGTTATTGGAAAAAAATAACACCGTATCATAAAATCTTAAAACAGTTCATTTATTTTTGAACTCTGGACTTCAGCTTTCCTCCGACTTTATGGAAGCTGAAATCCAACTGTATTTTGATTAAGAATACAGATGTGCTTTAAAGTAGAAGTTATGCAGCTTTGAACTTGTAAATGTGATAATACTGCATGATCCTGACCATTTGTAATTCCTGGAATATGTTTAGCCTGGTACTTTTAAGCAGCTTGGTTCTGTATGAATGTAATCTGTGTGATCCGACTCCAGCAGAATCCACCAGCCTGATGCATCAAACAGCTGAAAGCTTATAATGGCTGTGTTATTACAGCATGTGATCGTTTTGCCTCTTGCACAGATTCGCTGGGAGAATTTGTACTTTGGTCGATGAGCTACAAAGTCATTACAGTTTGTTCTAAAAAAAAAACATCTCAAGATACATTTAGGGCGTTAAGTTCTTTATCAGATAAAGATGATCCAAGATTTAAAAAAAAATCTGTATAAGGTGAATTTATTGTTCATCAGCATGGATGAGTTGATGGTTAGAGTCACTAAAACTATATATTACATCATTAAAGAAGAATAATGTGAGAATAAAACAGCAGCTAATTTTCACAAAAAAAACCTATAATGAAAATTACCTATCAGTTTTCTTGCAAATTTCATTTAACACCTTATATTTAGCTTACTAGTTCAGTTAAGTGTAACAATAAGTTTTTAATGGAGAAATTAGGAGTAAAAACAGTGACATTTATGTGCTAGTAAAGCAACACATTTTAACCTCATTGCTTTTAAAGCCCCCTTAAGCAAGCAGTAGGAAACCAAGCAACAGAGAGTTTATATAAAAACGGGAATAACTGCACCTTTAAAGAAGTCAGAGCTGTCTTCATAAAGATGGTGCAACAAACCAAACTATCCAAGTCTTTTTTCTAATAATCTTATCCAAATTTGCTCACAAAGGAAAATATTACACTAACAAAAAATTGTTTTCAAGGCAGCTCTAAAGTGACGTGTTGTGTACGTAAAATAAACTCCCACTGCACCATCCTAGATGTCAACATATTTGTCTGTCTACTTCAGTATACTATATTATCATATACTAATTTTAAAGGGCTACTGCCAAATCTGGAAAACAAAAATAAAAAATCTACATACTGTTTTTAAGTTCAAATTACTAAGTGAGAGAGAGGAGAATGCGTCAGTGACTAAAGTTTTCTATGACTTTATAGAGGGAAACTTTAGTTTTAGCACAGCTGTACGATAGCATATAGCCTCTGAACACTCGTCTAAAACCCCACTGACTGGAACTGTAGGAACTTTGTTTTTCTCCTGTGGATTTGCAATACAAATCCTGTTCAGGTTTCAGGTTCTGACCTGTGTACTGGATAGTAAACAATGTACCATATTTTCCAGACTATAAGATGCTCTGATAAGTCATATCAGTCAAAAAATGAACCATGAAGAGGAAAAAACACATGAGTCACACTGATCCATTCAATAAAAAATAATGTTATTGAAAAGCTGATTTACTTTAGGAACTTTACTACTAAGTGAGAAACATTATATTGTTTAATTATTTTCACAGTTGGAAGTTTAAAAGCCTTTATATCTGTTATTTATGATGTTTTTTATCTCTTGCAGCTAATGGAAACACAACATTTAAAAATCACATAACACCAGACAAAAAACATTTGTGAAAAATTCTTAAAAACAAAAATGCAGTTTAATGAAAAATATGTTTTATACCTGCTTAAAGGTTGTTATTTTCAAAAGATGCCGTTATTCTGACAAACGAGAGTCATCGGAAGTCGGGATATTTCATCGACTATGACTGCAGTCATTTATTTTGAAATCATTAAACGTGACAGGGACCTAGTCCATGTTGTTGATATGATTTTGATATTCCGGTTTTTCAACAAACGTAGAAGCCTACTGGCAGTTTCTGACACACATGTGATAGAGAGGCGGCTAGCATAAGGGTTAGAGGCAGGTTTAAGTCTCTAGAGATATTGATGCATAAAGCAGAAATGAATGAGAATGGTGGGGTTTGTGAAGGGGTCCGCCCAGGAACTAAGTACTTCTCAAGCTATCAGTCTGCACTGCCAGTCAACTTTCTGTAGCACTCCCCCCAATGTTTTATAAACCTGGTGGGCCACCAGGCTTAACTTGTAACCCCACTAAGCTAAACACTGCTTATTTCCTTAAATATTTTTAAAATGTTTGCATTTTTAAAAACTTTATAGTTGATATTCAGGTATTAATCTCCCAAGCTTTCAATAATACATAATTATCAAGTGATATTTTCAAATGTCCTGTCAAATTTATTTAACAAAAAACACGACAGGCTGCTGGATGAATGACTGCCCTGGTATCACCGGGCTTGGCAGGTTTTCTGGGGGAAATCTTGTTTTGAAAGAACGCAACTAACCTTAATTTCACTGTTTGGAAATATTTCTAAAACACAAACTATGGCAGTGTGGAAACCAAAAGACCACCACAATAATCTTATTAATGTAGAATTTATTTAAAACAACAGGTGGCACGCCTGAACTGGACTGCATGCTGGCTACATGAGCTGAGAGCCCAATCAATTAAAAGTATCTAAAGAGCTAAAAAGTAAAAAAGTAACTATTCTGCACAATAATTACTTTTGCAGAAGTAATTGTTGCACATGTAATTGTCCAACAATTACTTGTTTCACTCTGAAACAAGTAATTGTGCAACAATTACTTGTTTCCCTCTGAAACAAGTGAAACAAAGTCTCACTTGTTTCAGAGAGACTCTGAAACAAGTGAGTGTATCAGATTCTCTCACTACTATAGTAGTAGTGAGAGACTAAAAGCACTACTACTATATATAGTGAGATGATTTTATATTTTTGCTTAAATGTATGTGTGATATCAAAATGTTGCAGAAAAAACTATTGGAACATTAATCAATATGTGCATATTTTAGCAGCAACAGGAATAATTGCAGTTATTTGTGTGAAATAAAACACAATTATTTTCTGATTTTAGTTGTAAATTTATTTGTAAATTATATCCATTCTTGGTGATTGGTGATAATCTCAGATCAAGCCATACTAACTTACAAGATTTATATACGTTAAAACTAAAAATAAAATCCTACATGACGTTGCCTTCCATGTTGCCTTCCAGCTGGTGTGTGTGTGTGCTACAACCATCTTTCTAAGCAACAGGTTTCTTACTTCTTGCCTGCTTGCTCTTGCCTCTGCTGTTCCTGAACGCCATCGACAGCTTGGTGGAAGTCAAACACTGCGGAGGAGGGAGAGAGGGGACACACACTCTCACACACCTCAAAGAAAGCAGGACTCACACATCCACCAATATCCAGAGTTCACACACACATTCCCTTTACCCCACCCCAGAAAAACAGCAAAGAGGCGGAGCTGGCAGGGCTTACCTATGTGTGCTCTGTCTGAGATGATCAGTCTTTTGTCCCAGTCCGTCAGGCCTAGACATACAGAGGAATACTTTTAATCTCTCAGAGTCTAATAAAACACGCTGTTGTACACCAGTGTAATTTTATTTATTTATTTTTTTTCAAAAACATGTAAAAATATGTATTTCATTCACCTTTCCCCTTGCCCTGGTTCTTCTCTGCCTCTTCAAACAGGCCTGGAAGGTGGATCACAACACCATTTCCTGAAACAGCCGCCGATGAGACGAAGGTTATGTTCACAGTTTCTGATAACTTTGTAACTAATATACAACCAGAAGATGCATGGATGATCCAGGGAATTATAAATTTGATTACCTGAATAATGTTTAGTATTGTTAAGAATGCAAAAGTCTGGAAGTTTCGACCTATATTGATACCCATTGAAAATATTCCAAATTTACCAATA
>CAEGAF010114988.1:0-38051 GCA_903067075.1 Micropoecilia bifurca
TTCTATTTTCCGCCGCAACACGCAAACGTCCCCATTGACTCAGTGCGTTATAGTTACACATCGCTTAGGATTTGTTGCTACACGTTTGCGCAGAGTGAAGGAAAGACAAGACCAGCTGGACAGACAGGCTGGGAAATGAGATGCAGGTGATCGGTATTGGTAACAGAGCCAATGATCGGCCGATCCCGATCATCACCGATTTCACGGAAATCGGCCGATTATGATCGGTGACCGATCGATTGGCACACCTCTAGTTAGGAATACACTAGTAATGGTCAGGGGAAACATCTTTAATTAGGGATAGATGAGATTACAAGATGAAAGGAAGTCAATACAACGTCCAAATTGTTACATCTCCAAGATGTTGTATTGTTTTTAAAAATGTATTCAATCTAAGCTTAGTGTCAGTTCTGTTGTAAACTAAAACTAATCATTTAAAAGCATGAAAACAATGTTTAAAATCCCTTGTTAACTTTATCTATGTTTGCTTTACGCTTTTTAAATGTCACAAGTGTTTACTGTTAAAAGCCTATCCCCCATCGTCATGTCTACGCAATATCTATAAAAAGGCAGAGTGAAAGAGCATTGCATTGGTTTGCAGTATGTGGGCAGACTGCATCTCCATCCCCATTCCCTCACTTTGGATTAATGAAGCCTTAATAGCCCATGTCATTAAGTAGGGTGGTCACTGAGTGGACTGCAAAGCCCTTGAGATTCTGTCGTTAATGCATAATGTAGGCCATTTTGTAGACATAAACCAGGGAGTGAGTACAGGATGGTGATAGAATAAAATGATTTTCTGTTCTCAAAAAATGTCAAATTCAAAGACAATGTCTTGATAATTCAAGTAAAAACAAACGTATCACACATTTCAATTCTATGACACAGAATATATAGCAGTCAGTCAAATGTGTGTAAACATTTCCATCAATAAACACCATTGAGTCATAAACTACTAATCTATTAAAATTGGCATTAACATGAAGTCCAAAATTGCACATCAATTTATACAGGCTCCCAAGAGACAAACCTCTCAGAAACTAAAAGAAGCTACATCTTTAGCAATGCTAGTCCTGTTTAAGTAATTGCGGTATCTAATTTTGCAGAAATAAAATGGATACATTGCATTTCTTATTTTCCTAGCTAAGAAACTAAGCATAAAGCTTCTGACCATTCCTCACCTCACAGAAGAAAAATCTGCCTAAACTCTAAAAACCAAACAATAATGCTTCTGTGTGAGTAGCAGCTGTTTTCACTTCACTGGATGTGTAGAGTTATTCAATTTTGCATGATTTTGGAACATAAATACACAAGTGATGCCAACACTGACAAATCCCACTGACTGGGAACCGTTTCAAGTCTGCAATTTCAAGCATCAGAATGCAGTTTATGTTGCATTTCTGTGCACACACGCACACACACGCACACACACACACGCGCACACAAACCTACACACATGCACATCCCCTCAGTGAATAAGTTCTGCATTTACATAGCTTACATTACAAACATTTACATTCATTGATACGTACGGCTGAAAAAGCTCGCACTAGCACTTAGTGACAGCTGTCGACCTCGTGCACAATATGTCACTTGACATCAATGTCTCATCTTGCTTCATGTTTTAACCAGCTTTAAAAACTGACAGCGCTCATCAACTAAATAGACGCATTTTTATGCCTCCCTAAAAGAGCTTCACGCGAAACAGGCAGAAACTGAATTTTATTTCATCAACACACAATTGGCAAGAAACCGTAATGGGATTGACAGCAGTAACTTCAGATAATTGGGACAGGAGTAGGCTAATGGCAGCACAATAGCAGCACTGCCATTAATTTCTTTCCCATTAATAGTGAGCCCCCAGCAGTAGGCTCTTAAGAGAAATCAAATAGGCTGTGGGGGTGGATGTGCGAAAGGAGTCACTTTGACAAGAACTAAAGCTGTATTATGAGCCCAGTTCAGCAAGCTAAGAAAAAAGCGATCCAGGGCCTAATAGAGCTGGACGATCAACAATGCATAGCATCACTATGAGTGTTAAGCAATTTCAGACGTTTTTTTTTTGGCACAAATTATGAAAAAAAATATACAAAAGCTGCTTTCTGTATTATTTAAAGTAAAATGCCTTGACAAGGGAGAATTTTTGTACAGTCATATGACTCTAACCTCAAGTGTCATGATGGGAAACTAGGAAAACACAAATACATCTCAAAAACATACAAAGTGCATACAACCTTAGTTGAAGCAGGTGTGCTTTTTATTGTGGCTGTAGCCTTTGAAGCATTTTAATTCTTAACACAACAGAGAAGAATGGGCAGATTTCTGCCCAGTGCCTAGCTCTGCATATATTTTGAAGCTGCTATATTTAACTAAATTATGAAGAAAAAAGTAAAGTTTAGATGCAATTGACGATCTGATGCTGTCGGGGCATCAAGCAGTGCGTCTGCCTCATCTTTTACAGGGTGGATGTGATTACAGAGGCTTTGACAGAGACCTTGTGTTAGCTGTCAATCAGCATCAGTCAGACTGATGCTGAACCTGAGGTAACACAGTTACTGAAGGTAAAGTAATGCATGTTACTACACTCTACAAGAGGGACACATTTTGAAGGTGAAGACTTTCCTAGCATAGCACTTAAAAATATCTCTTTTACACACATACGCACACACACACACACACACACACACACACACACACACACACACACACACACACACACACACACACACACACACACACCCACACATTATATATAAATGAACTATGTCTCCCAAATGTCTGTCCTCCTCTTAAGAGGTTCCCCATATACATCTTAGTCCAGTGTGAAAATCTCACATCTGCCTTTGTCTAGTCTCAGGACAAAAATAAAACAAGTGCCTGTCTTTAGACTAAAAATATATGATTAAAGACAGCAGGCAGAGAGAGGAGGCTAACTTTGAAGCATGACATATTTTATGTAAAGTAAAACAACAACAAAACAATAAAGGTATGGAAATTACGCAGCTTGCTAATTCTAACCAGACATGACAACTGAGCTGCAGGTACAAGAACGACCTGACGTAAATAAGCTCCCCACGAACAACCAAACATAGCCCCACAACAAATACTGTATATCACCTCTTTGTGTGTGCGTGTGTTTCCGTGTGTGAGAGCACCTATGTGTTCCCTTATCAACACTTTTATTTTGTCTGGTGATCTACCACAAACTACCTTGAGTAATTGTAAGTTCTTCGTAATTAGTCTCAAATTTGTCACTATTGTGACAGAGTAGTTTGTCTCTGTCTGAAAGAAAACTGCTTCAGAGAAGAAAGAATAAATTAAGTAACTTAATTTACACAGACTAAAATAATGGTAAAAATATATATATTGTATTTTGTTCCCATTTTTAAAGGTTCATTATGTGCCTATGATGTGATCAAACTATGAAACCCAACATTCTAAGTTGGTGAAAAACATTGTTTTGCTACATTATTACTTTGTTTTCCTCCAAATAATTAATTCATTTTGAAGATCTTACAAATCTATTTTTTATTACATTGTGTTTCCACAATGTCATGTTTATTTGTCATGAATTTTCTTCCCAAGGATTTACTCTGGACTTGTTTTTGCTCATTTTCAGTTTAACCTTTGAGGCTGACTCTCTTTAAAAGAAGTTTGTTATTACAAAACAAAGCAACTTAGCAATGAGCTTTTTCTACATATATTCTGTTCAATCTTTAAAACTGAAGATAACAGTTGTTTTAAAATAATAGTTTTACTCCAAAGACAAAAAAAATAGTTAAAGTAGTTAGAAAAATTATGTGAACAAAAAATGAGTTTCATGAAAGCATTATGCATTTCAGAAAAAAATAAAAATAATTTTGTACAATCACGTGAAAGATAAAGAATTCCCTTTTTAAAGTCTAGAGTTTTATATACTTTGCTTTTTCACACGCAATTTTAGAAATAGATTTAAGCAAAAAACAAGAAGAAAGTACTTTGCTAATTTCTGTCTCTACACTAAGCCAGACATACTGCTGGTGTGAGCAAGATGGCTTAGCAGTATGTCAACAACAGTGATGAGCTAAAGCCATTTTGCCCTTCAAAGGTTTACATCTTATTTACTGAGATATAATTAAAAGAGTCGCACCATATGCCATGAGAATGGAGAACAGTAAATGCATTTGCTTGGCCTGGTAAGTGTTTCATGACTTTGTGCTTCAGCAACACATTCATTAGATTAATGGGCACTCGGCATAACACACAGCTGTAAACGGGCATGACTAGTGATGTGATGGTGCATCACGGGGCTCTGGGCGCCATATGCCATCAGTCTTCCAACAGTGGCTGTTATAGAAAAATAAGAAGCACAATTTCCCCAAGTCACGGTTCATCATGCTTATGTTTAAGAAAAAACTAAAAAATTAAAAGAGGGGGAGAAAAAAAAACTAGTAAACATGTTTTCACATTTCCAATTAATTTTATAGCTAAAGTTTATAGATGACACATAAAAGTATCACTAGGGCACCTGCAGAGAAATTAAAAATTAAACATGCGCAAGGAAATAGGTTGTTTTCCAGAGTCGACATATTTTCAGCTTGATCGGCCCTGATCACTGACCGGCTGGTTTGGAAACCAATAAATCTCATCTCTTCTCATCAGTGAATAGATGAGAAAAGAGTAGGAATACTCTGTGATGCTGCTTTTGTTACTGAATAATGAAGACTGTGTTAAGTTGTTTTTTTTTCTAGCATCACACAGAAAGCCATTTCAGAGAAAATAGTATTTTCCACAGCATGCGTCTAAGGTTAATTCAGATGGTGAGCCAGGGAGAGAGACCAAGTCAAAGCCCATAACACGAAGACTGAGCACATATTGCAGGATTTGTATTATAAAAAAATAGGAAAGAGCACAGAATTTAGCAATTTGTGCTTTTGATATTACAGGCTCTCCAAATTGCAGTGTTATCAATGGAAGTCATGCTGACATCCACATTGAAAGATGAGTAAAAGAGAGCATATCCTATCAGCTGTTATCTCTCAGCCTGTCTGTTTAGTGGCCTGCTCAACTAAAGCACAGCTCTACCTCAGACAGACAGCTGCCTTGCAGAGCTCTCACTGCACCATAACACTGTTATTACGATGACTTGCAAAGCAAAGTGCTTTGTTTATGAAGCAGGAAGACGTGTCCTCACACGATGCATTGGAACAGCAGAGACAACATGCCCCGATCCGAAATATTAACCACATTGTGTCAATAACAGAAAAAAAAGCTAGTGTTAGCCTTGCCATTTCTTCAAACTTCTTTCTCAGCAGAGATCCTGTGCAGAAAATGCACTTTTAGGTACTTTGTGTTGGTCTTCTGTTCAGTTGGGAAACATCTTCAGTTTTGGTATGCATCTTTTTACAACTAACAGCTGCCTGAATTTGAAAAAAAAAAAAATCAACAAGATCTGTTTTATAATACTGTTTTTTTTTCTTGTTTTGTTTTACTTCTGCATGCTTTCTATCTGCTGTGGACAGGCCAAAGACAATGTCGAGCCCCGGGAAGCTTCTTGCTCAGGATATCTGGCCAATTTGCTCTCGGGAATGAACACAGAGGGGTTTTTGAAACTATCACTCATCGAACTTACTGTATATAAAATGATAAAAAGGTATAGGGAAGTTTAAATTGTAAACATATGCGCATTTACTGACCCCTTACTGACCGACTCATCGAACCCCTGGGGTTCGAACGAACCCAGGTTAAGAACCACTGTTTTAGACTAATCAACCAATGCAACAAGTCAAAGCCAAAACATTCTGATCGGTGCACCTTTAATAATGATCATACTTCCCCCACCCCAGCCGAGTTTCATTTATGCAGCTCTTCATCTTTCGCATCTCCATGCTCAATCTCATTTCATGTTCTTTGCAACCCTTTCCATCCCTTCTGCACTGGTGCCAGGGTTTGCTGTCCTGTGTCTCTGCTCCTCTGCTGTTCCCTGCCCTCTCCCAGCACCTTTGATGTCAGAACCACAGCTAAAGCTACAGCTTATCTGCTGTAGGCTTTTCTGAGCCCAAACCAAGCCAGAAGCTGGAAGCAAGAACATGGCATGGGGCGAAAGGAGAAAAAAAATGGGACAGATTCAAAGTGAGCAAATAATGCTGCAATATTTTCAAGTACAGCCTGGCTCAGATATTTTGAGTTTGCAATTCTCAGTAAATCCCAATTAGAAAGTTAAAACACTGTATTAAAAAGAAAAAACAGAAAGCAAAAGATATTCATATGAAAAATTGATGTGTTTAAACTTAAAAATAAATCACAAAAATAACAAATCTAGTAATCAGTTGGAACCACAGGCCAGCATAAAGCACACACTATTGAGTGAAATGATAAAAAAATAGCATCTTACAGCAGGTCAGTGTAGGATTCTGATATATGATCACAGCATCAACCAAACACTGAACAATAAAGCACATAGAAAAGCTGTATAGTGGATGTAATGAAGAGGAAAAACAAGGTAAGAGAGGGACCAACCACAGAAAACCACATCAACAACAGGACAGAATGAGTGTGAAATTGACTTTATTACAGCTTGCTGCCATTTTGTAGTTTGTCCTTATGGTTTACACACAAAGACGTTAAGGCAGAGAAAATCAGCGTCTACAGCATCAGCCAGGATGCAAGGGAACTGCAGCATTTCCACCTCGTTAAATAGGTAAAAAGGCTCTCCATCATCTCTAACACTAAACCTACAAATTCAATAAAGTTACTCCTAACAGAATCAGAGATTCTAGATGAAAAATGGGGAAGAAAAAAATGCTTCAAGGAGAAAAATATTCATTTTTGCAGCACCAGAAAAAAAAGATGCATTAAAGATCAGATGTCATTTTACTCTCGACACACTTGGATACTATTTAAAACAATCACAAATTTTTATCCAATGTTAGAAGAAAAAAAATGGATACCACAACGCCGAGTTCTTCATTACAACAGTAACTGTTAAGAGTTAGTGGAAGAGCAACAACAGCAATTTATTCCAAAAGATTTAACAGCAACTTCATGGCTCCAGAAATTAGAGAGTAATTTCTCACATATTGTTCACTGATGTATATGTAATAAATACTGTACCCACAGGAGTTGAAAGAGCACGGCATGATAAAGGTTGCCTTATGAGACAATAAATCATTCCATGCAATATTAAGTGAGATTTAAGATAAGTCCCTAAAATTCTTGAAGCACTGAAAATATAGGGGGAATTGTGGCCTAAATGTGCAGGCTTTAGCTTGGGAAATCAAAGATCATTTAAAAATAGTTGCACAAAAAAAGTTAAATAACTTCAAGGCACTGCATATCAAACGTCTTTCTTATACAGCACATAGCACTCAATGAATGTCAACAATTAGACCACAGTATGATTGTTAACCATATTACACAGTTCTTTTGTCTTTTGAAAACTATTTTCTAATCAACAAAGAAACTACATGCTGTATATGTATAGTACATGATACACAACAAAGCAGCATGTCAGCATGTTATACACAACTATTTTGTAGTGAGCTATAAAAAGCCTCAATGTTGGCCCTCTGTCAACTGATTGGCTTTATACACGATTCATATCATTCATGCAAACATTGCATTAATTAGCGATGCTACGGCAAAACACAGTTTCTTTTCCTGGTTCAGCAGCGCCGGCACCTTCAATAACCCTTGGTTATCACACAGTTGGGGAGAATAGTGCAGCTAATAATGCTTTGATATTAGAAACACTGATCTGAAAAAGATAGAGCTTGGTTGCACAAGCTGTTAATTCTGTTTGCCCGAGTCCCAGACTAGACTAATCCCTACTTTTTTCTCTCTCTTAACACCCAATAAAATCCTTGCCAATGGTTTCTAATCAGGTCATCTAATTAAAAGACCAGAGAGAGTAGAAAGCAGGGAGGCATTAAAAAGAATGAGAGAAACAGTGTCAGCGGTAAAGAAGATTTTTGTGTGATTTTAGTGAAAAAGAGCTGAAATCTTGACTATAAGGTATATTTTAATAAAACCCATATTTAAATTTGATCTCAGACTTATTTGGATATGGAGGAATGTGGCAAAAAAAAACTGACTGAATCCATTCAACATCTTTTTATCTGTGTTTATAAAAGGACAAATGTACAAGACCTGTTTCAGTGACAGTGACAACAGAAGCGCACAGTTGGTGGAAGAAACCAGTAACATGGACAGGGACACAGTCCAAAGAGAGGAGAGGAGAGAAAACCTGTACCTAGCTGGGCATCATGTGAGGTCATATCACTGCCTACTTTTCTTTAGGGATACACCTAAACAAATCCAATAGGGAGCAGAAAATCATTCTGATCAGACACATTCCTGGGCTATGCAGAGGCTGTGAATTTTCTCTGTCTTTACTGGAACAAACACATTTCAGGATGACTTGAGAAAGCTTATTATAAGTTCACGACTTTGCAGTTTCACAGTTTTTCTATAAAACCAATGTCTTCTCAAAATAACTGGTATATCAGTAGCTTTTTTCCTTCAAGCTCCTTTTTATTGTTTTGTTTTCAATAGAGAACACTAAGTCTATATCATTGAAGAAGGTGTCCCAACAAGCTAACTAGTCCTTCACATCGTTCCACCTACACTTGCTAAAAAAAAAGAACAAAAAGAAAAAACTCCCACTCAGTGTTAGAGGCGCAAATTCCCACCTTGGCTGCAAGATTTATATTCTACTAGATCTCACAAAGGAATAGATTTAGAAAGTAACACAATTTAAATGCGATAAGAAAAATAGTCATAATGCTCAAAATTGGAATGAATTTGTGTGTGTTTTTTATAGAAATTAATGAGCAGAAAAAAACAAATGAGAAACATGTAGTAGCCATTAACATTAATAGTAAGAAATTCTACTGCCATAAATACATATGCAAAATCCCTGTGCAACGCATAAGAGTTATTAAAATGAATAAATGGCCTTAGTTAAACATTTTTGGGTTTAATAATTACAATTTAACTATTCAAAATAAAACAAGAACGTATTTTTCGCTTGCCGTTTCTAACTCTTACTTTGAATTTGTCTCACTGCAGTGACATTGCCCCTCACCTCTGTTTTCTCAGGTTTATGATGCTGTGAGGGAGCATCGTCATAGAGGCACTCTGCAGTGCAGCCTGTAATGGTCAGTCATGGCGCATTTATTTGAGTTCAGAAGGTTCCTTTATAAATATATTCAGGTCGGCCTGGTGTCACACTGGGTACAATGACAGCCAACGTCTGATAAAGTGACAGATGAGTGGTATTTCATTACTGTGCACAAAGAAAGCAGGATATGAGAAGGGAATAGCTGCTGCTTGTGTCAACTAACACAAACATGCAACATCAATTGGTGTCCCTCAGAGCATTTAGGTACACAAACCTTGTTTTTCCTTCATTCTTTGCAAGCACAAAAATGTGTGGATACTTCATGGATATCTTTGTAGATATTTACAAAGTCACAGTTTTTGTCCATCCTTTACTAAATGTTGTTTCATGATTTATTTATGACGGTCAGCAGTGTCTTGATCTTCAACTGTTTCCACATCTATCTATCTATCTATCTATCTATCTATCTATCTATCTATCTATCTATCTATCTATCTATCTATCTATCTATCTATCTCAAGATAGATAGATCTATATATATATAAAACATCTTTTGATTTCCATCTCTTCTTACTGGTACAGAGGGACTTGAATCAATAAAGGAAAACTGATTTGCGATGAATATATGTGGATATGCGCTTGTTCTGTTCTCGAGAAAACCAGGTTTTCAACACGAAAGCTTTGCGTTAGGTGCCTGTGTGTTTGTGCTCCATGTTGATTTATTTTCATTTGAGAGAAGGGGATGTTGGAGATTGTAAAGATTAGTGTTGTGGTTGAGCAGTGACCCAGCTGAGGCACCGACATCGCCGTTCACTCTCGGGAAACCCAGCAACAACATTTCTCTGCCGTTCCTGCAGAGTGTGGCTTACAGTCAATCACTTTAACTATTCATCATACATTCAGGTAATGACATAAGACCATAGAATACTATGTTTATAAGAATGCGAATGGATTTTAACATTCATTCTGTTTTCTGGTTTTCACAAACCAAACACACGTTTCACAAATAACAGACTGACTTAAGAGAATCTGTAGTGAGTGTCGAATAGTTCAGCAGAAGATAAACTTGTCTACATATAGTGTTCATTATGCAACTTCAAAGCACAAAAAAATCTTTGTCTTTTCACAAACAAAAGTAAATGCATTTACTGTTGTGTCATTAATGTCAGAGTTAGCCAGTGTTCAAGATGAATTGTTATTTTATCTATAAATCCCTTTGTCTAGCAGGTATCCAAAAGGTTGCCAGGTGAATGATTGGAACTTGATGGAGAGTTCTTCAATGCATTTGTATGGAGCCATTCTATTGAGCAGTCTGAATTGTAATGCATATTGGGATGTCTGATGTCTCAAAAGGATCACTAGGCACTGTGATACCTTGGTGTTTCAGACAACTCCCAGATGACACTCTTATAAGTAATGTCATAGGAAATAACTGGATTATATTTTTGTTACTCATGGACCAAAGTTTTTGTGTTTTTTGTATCTACTCAGTCTTCTTGAACAAATAGAAGACATCATGATGAAGTCAGTCATGGCTGTTGGCTGGTCAAACTGAGCTAGGTTTCTCTAGAGGTTACATCATGTTAAAATTGAGTTTTTCGTAAAACTGCTACATATTCCTCCTCAGTATGAGAGATTGGTACAAAGACAGTGACTGCATGCAATCAAGTACCTTAGATTGTTTTTTTATACATCTCATACCTACAAAAGTTGTAGCAAACGGAATTTGAATAATAATAAAAAATAACATTAGACCATTTGTATTCACGTACAACCAAACAAAAAAGAACTTTATGTTTAACTTGCAGGACGTCCATCTCCACCGGTTATTGGAGGAGAGGCAGCACACACCCAAGACAGGTCGCTGGTGCATCACAGAGCTACACAGACTTACAGGACAGACGGCAAAGGACACACACACACACACACACACACTCACAACCTAAGGGCAAATTCGAGGAGCCAATTAATCTAGCAGTCATGTTGTTGGACTGTGGGAGGAGGAAGCCTGGAGACAGCCTACGCATGCACAGGCAGAACATGCAAATAGCGTGCAGAAAAACCCCAGGCCAGAATTCAAACCCTGCTAAGCATTGGTCCCTGATGTCCTTCTAAAACGGATCTAAACACAGCTTATTATAAGGTGTGATAAATTACTGGTAACTTGTTCTCCATCCAAGATTGATTTAGGATTTTTTTCTTTCGATATTCTTTGACATATTAGACTCTGATATGTGTCGTGACATCAGTACAATCCCCCACATGAGTTCGTAGGCTTTTCTTTTTGTTCATTCTTAACTAGCAGTGAGGTTTCTTTATATTTTTCAATTTCACTTTTAGACCTTAGAAGCTGCCAGACTGTCAACTCAACGTTTTTCCTTATGCCATAATGACATGGTGATACAGACCGTGTGACTCGGGACATCTAGGGGAAAAGGAAATATCAGACGCACGATCAACTTAATGTTTTTATGATTTATATGTATGGCTTTATAGCAAAATACTTTCTTCATCCCGGCACACTGCACAGAAAGCAAACTGTGAGATGTGCATTATATCCAGCATTTATTCTATGAATAATGCATATCTGACCACCTCACTGCAGCTATTTAAAACACATTTATGTAAAATACCGCCATCATACACTATTAAAAGATTATTTGCATGGTAATATCACTTTCTATGCATAAAAATGTACACTAAAGCACTTTTTAGGCAAGAATGTATGGTAATCACATGTGCAGTTTTATATGCTTTTGCTCCCAGGCAAGCAGTCTATGGACATACTGCATAATCACTCACTTCCAAACACTCTCAGTGTGACCGTACAACAATAGGAAGAGAAAGTACATCAGGCAGCCAACAGCTTGACATGACAAGCACTACTGTTGAGTCCCACTGCAGAGCAGAAGGTGAAGGATGATCATCTTTTCAGAGATCAAGGTTTGCCACACATTTGCGTGGATAAAATTACTTAGATTTTCAGAGTAGTGAAATGAAAAATCCAGCTGTCCAAAGAAATAATAATAAAAAAACTTCAAGAATTTCTTTAGAAACATAACAGTTGTGTCTACGCCCATTGTTGGTTCTCCTGGGAGTGGATAGGGGTCAGCACAGGCACTCTGACTGGACTGTATGAAACCCCAAACACAACAACCTTAGAGGCACTGCTATGCTGCCAGCTTTCTATCAGAAACAGCAATAACGTCTACAGTAATTTGAGTTACATTAACTCTTCTGCTGGGCCAGACCTCACTCTCTTTTTTTTCTTCCTTTGGACCTCTCTTGATGGACAATGAACCTTGTAGACCAAGAATAACCCTTGTCAAACTTGCTCAAATCCTTACACTTGTCTATTTTCCCAGCTTCGAAAACATCTGACTCTAAGGGGCAAAAAGTTCACTTGCTGCTCAATACATCCCACCCACTGACAGATGCCAGGAAGAAGAGAGTACTTTCAGTTGCTCAATGTGCAGCACATCACACACTGCTGCTGTAGTTTTCTTCATCCTGAAGTTTAAAGAGCAACAAGTACAACTGACATTTGTTGGTTGATTATTTGGGCCACATGTAAGGGTAATAAGTCTACAGTAGATTCTTGACAGACATAATGCTTCTATTTTGCAGACTGTGGCTTTGAAAAAAAAACTTATCTGGGCATAGTTTCCACACTCCTCATAATGTTTCTAGGCAGAAACATTACCAAACAACTTAACCATGGAAGAAGGCTAGAAACATGGGGACTGGGACACCCATCCATTATTCCACAAACTTTGGATAAACTCCCGTTGCTGTGACATGGTATCTGCATCTCTGTAAAAGTTGCTCTGACAGTTGGTCTGACAAATGTGTTTGTGCAGTTTTTAAACCTTACAGTTTTACAGCCTTGGTCTATCTTTCTACATGTATTCAGGTCATACCGGGTATAGGAATCAACCTTTAGAAATATGAAATGCTACTTGTATTGGAAGAGCACTCTTTGGAAGCTAAGGTAAACGGCAAAAACTGCTGCTCAACAGACTATTCACGCTCAGGTGAGTAAACCTAACAGCCAATCAATATACATCCACTGTTCTGTGCTCCCAATACAAGTCTTCATCTCTCACTACCTCTCTCATACACACACAACCGTAGTCTTTTCTTGTTTTTTTTCCCCCCACACTGGGACAAGATGACACATATCAGCACGGCAGGGATAATCCATATGCTGACTAAATGTCAGTGTCTCAAGTCTGTATGGCATAGTGTTAAAAGGAAAGGGGGAAAAAAGGTTTGGAAGCTACCTAGAGAGATTAAAACTTATTGGGCTTTAAGATCTACTAGTAAAGAGAAATAAGCTGCATTGACCCAGGGAGCTTTGTGTTGTCAGAGAAGAGAGCATCAAAAACAGGAAACAAAAGAAGAAAAAAAACACTTTTGGGGAAATGAAGTTTGTAAAAGTTATCAGAATGGAAATGAGAACATATAAAAGTTTTGTCGAAGAACACTTTTTGTAAAGTGGTATTGCTGATAGGTTTTTTTGGGGGAGGGGCCGGGGGGATTAATTCCCCTTTTGTAGAGCTAAATAAATATTGCCAGTATTCAGAATGCTTTCAAGTATAGAATCAGGCACTTGATGTTGTCCATTTACAGTATGAAAGGTGCTTTGGGAGCTGCATCTCAAATCTGAAGGGAACACTGCGGGTAGATAAAAATGCATTATACTCCCTTGGAAAACAAGTGATCATCCAAGAAAATTGCAAGTCAAATAGCTATGATTTTCACTTAGAGGCAAGTGGGCAAATGAGGATTTGGCAATTGATGTGCATAAGTGTTATTTACAAAGCCTTAAAGTGAATGGGGGAGAAAAAAAATCAATGTGGATACAGATGGTATAATGGCTCAAGAATGTGTTCTCTTGTGTAACAAACATTGTACATCCCACCAGGATGTTACTAAATGGAGGCAGATTTTTTTTTCCCCCAAGTCTTACCAGGCCCTTCCACTGGTAAACTCAGTTTAGACTGTAACCGCCTATTAGATATTGTTAAGCCTTCCTCTGATTATACTGTGGTATTCCATTTTACAGTCTGCCTAGAGCTTGTGGTTTCTTTTATTGCTGTATTTATTATAGGGTAATTTTAAGACTGCCTGCTACATTTTGAAACTAATTTTCTGAGACTGGAGATCCAATTCATAATTCATCTCCTCCCTATTATTATATCACAAAGCACAACGTAGACAGTGGTTCAAACAAACAGACGTACTTTACAGTTATGTTCCCATTTGTTAAACTTGGGCTATCAGATCATTGAAAACACTAGGTGTGAGGAGGCTATGCAGACTACAAACTTGTTACTCAAAAACTCAATATGAAATTATGTGTGTTGTGCACACAGAGGAAACTGACATAATATTTCCATCAAACCTGCCTTAGCTTGTTTTTCCACCCAGTTTCCCACACTGTTCAGATGGACAACAGTCGGACATTTACTTTTGGGGAGGTTTTGCTTTAGCTTAGCTCTCTTATTCAGCCTCCAATTGGCTGTTCCACCATTCTGAAAAAATAAGCGTATCTTTTTGATAGTTCTGTCTCATGTACTTATAAGTTATTTATATACCTCAAAATGCACCAGCTCCATTTAGAGAAGGAGTCTCTAAGTAAAAGATAACGCATGACACAACTGCCACCAGACAGTGTAAAGAAAGTTGCAGGAAGTACACGTTTCATAATACAAACAAAGCTTACAATCATGGAGTCAGCAATAAATTCATAGCAGATTAGCGGCTGATATTCAGATCAGAGTAGTGTGTTCAAAAACTACTCTGTGGCTTATTTAGGAACCGATATTTTAAGATATGATTGCAGTTTGTTCAGGCTGTGAAAGAGCAGAACATCTGTCCTTTTGTATCTAACTTTAAGTATGAAAAATCTTGGATATCAAAATGTCAGTCTTTACCATCTTCATTTTAAAGTAAAGTTAGGATTCTGCTAAATTTTCTAAATTCTGAAGAAGGTTCAGACTGAGACTGCCATTTTGCAATGACAGTCACCCTAGCATAGTGCTAATCATGAATATAAGGTGTTAAAGCAAGTTATACACGTCTTCACTTCTTAATCATGTCTTTTGAAGTTTTACTAAAACCCAGTTTTACAACAACCTATTTTTCCCCACGCTGAGCTGTTATGCAACCTCTGCTTCAAATATAAATATTTAATGGTGCCTTCAGGCACAAACACTAGGAAAATAAATCCTATATCCTCTCACGTTGTAGTTTTTGAAATTGTTCAATATTTTGATGATTCACTGTCTTGAAAAACCACCAGCGACCTCATTGTCAGCATTCCAACAGTGAAGATTCTCATATTTTAAATTAAGAGAAGAAAACTTGATAACATTTTCTGTATTACTTTTACCCCGATTTAGGATGTAATTCAAAATGACTCACTCAAGTTTATTTGATATTATTTCCTCGGTAAACAAGATAGATAAATAAGCAAATTAATTTTACCTCTGCTTCAGATCACTTTGTTATAATAACGTTAATCATAAATTACATGGGGATATATGAAGATAAAACAACAAAAACATTGTTTTGAACTTGTTGACAAAACTCAATGCAATTCTGCCCATAATAACTGAAGGCAGTCAAGTTTAGCTATTTTTTTTTTGTATTAGGTCGTGGAGAATTCAGGGCCATAGATTATCTTCTCCAGCAGCTATACAAGCAAAACCTTAATATTTCTCACAGTTATGGACATATATTCAGATATTCCCGATATGCCAGCATTCATGAGCCTTGAAAGCTTTCACCACATCTCTGCTGACATTATGTCAACCCCTGTCATAGTGCAGAGATAGCTTTCATTCCTCTGCACATCGGGGGGGCAAAGCTGCAGAGGCAACTGACTGCTGCTCTAGGAACCGTTCCAGCATCTCCAACGACTCATCCTTTTTTGTCTACCAAAAAAATAAATCACTACCACATTCATAGGCCAATTTACTGAGGTTCTTCACAGCTTATGACTCACCATGGTGTTACAATGAGATGCAAATAAAGCTTGGACTTTAAGAGTTGCTCTGGATGTTACATTTTCTACGTGAGCAAAAGGGTCATTTCCAAATACTTAATGGATCCAATGTGTTGGCCATGTCCACAGCATCTACAAACATGTCCACAGCATCTAGTTTACAAACATTTGTGTAATGTGACAAAAACATAAATAAATCAGGTAGCATGGTGAAAAGAAACTCAAGATAGTAATGTCCTAGAAATATGTCTTTAGCAGCAGGCACATCCGAGCTTGTGGGGTTATTTTTTTACTACAATGTTGCATGAACTGTTTAGTAATTAGAATTATTCAGTCCCTCTTTTTTCTTTTAAAAAGCAAAGTTTTTCAAGAAATTTGTCTTTTCAAGTTAATGGGAACATTAGTGGTTAATTTATTATCGAGTATCTCATGAACAAAACTCTCCCATTGAACCAATCATCATGATCATAAATCAAATTCACTGAATTACTTTTAAAGGTTGTGGATGCATTTGGAAGGTACTGTATGTACGTCTTTTGTAAACAGTTGTCTTTGCTTCCCTTTTTCTTTTCCTTTGTGTTTAACAGCTCAGTTTGTGCTATTGGGAGTATTGTTCTGCAAACTGCTGCCTGTGGCTGTGACTTCAAAGTCTCTTTCACTGCCTCTTTATCTCTACTGCTAGCCTTATACGAGTCTTTAAACAGATTATACCAAAGTAAAAGTTGGGACACTGGTTTTTGATGCCCATCAGAAGGAATTAAAAAAAAATAAATAAATAAAAAATAAAAAATATATATATAAATATATATATATATATATGGGTTAGGTTAAGGTTACAGGCGGTAGTGTAGAGTTATTACTGTGCACATTCCCAAAGAGTAGTGTGTATGAAACACCACTATAAGGCTGCTGGTGGTAATTGAGCTCACTAATTGCTTCCTGAGCTGAGAGAGTTGTCAGAAAGAGGAGGAGCTGCCACAGATGGTGAGAGACCCACACTGACGCCAGGATACCCGGCCTCTTCATCATTGGAGTTGAGCATGTGTGTTTGTGCGAGACTCGGTAATTGAGAGAAAGAGTGTGCGACCGAGATGGAGTGTTCAAATTACACATTAGAAACACCAAACATATGATACGCCACAAAGGAGTTTGAAAGCTAGGAAGTGCCTATCAAACAAATTACTGTTATCTGTCGATTTCGTTTTAAAGACGACTCACAACACTTGACACTGCGACGATCCAGCTTAGCAGAACCTATTTAACACCCACCCACCTCCAAGCATTGCTCATGCTCACATAGGGTGCCCATGTGCAAGCAGATGCTACGGGATTGTTTATTCTTTTTTTCTTCTTTACACTATTCAGCTCCTTCCGTGATTAAAACACTGCTGGCGGAACACTTACCACTGTGAAGGTCCGTCTGTACCGCTGACCTCCAGCAGGTCGTAGTCGTCCTCCAACTGAAAGTCAGAGAAAACCAAGGCGATGGTGTCTCCGGGCTCGGCCAGCACAGTCCAGGTGCAGTCAGCATTGTTGTTGTACTCGGCTGGGTAATTTGGGGTGGTGATCACCCCGCTCTGGCCCCGCAGTGTCCCTCCACATCCATCATCAGCTGTAAAGGAAAAGAAAGTTAGGAAAGTCTCGACACACTACCGTTACAGTGCAATGATGATCCAAAGATGAACTGCAGAGATAACTGCTGATGTTCAGAAAAATGAAAGCGTCAGAGCAGGGAGAGTAAAAAGGTCAATAAACGCAAGCTGCAGCTTTAATGCGGCTAAAAGTTCACCTTTAGTTAGGACTCTGCAATGCCTAAATGAGCTGGCTGTTGCAGAGCGGGAAAAATACCCTATTAACACAAGACTAAACAGGATTAGCTTTTCAGATAGTGTCAACCCACAAGTCTTTACAGCTCTAAATAAGACTGTAAGCATTTAGAGAACAACTATTTTATGTTTCAAACCTTTTTGGAAGAGGTAAAGTTGACAGAGTATATGCATTTCCACATGAGAATCAGTGCAATTTATTGGTCAGCAGTGTCTTTTTCAGAGCCTGCACTCAAAATCTCCTTTGCATCTTGTTGTTCCAGCAGACTGGGTGGGAGTACTCACCACTTCTACAACTTTCACTCAGAGATCCACAACAAGCAGCAGAAAACTCACCGACTCGTCACATGTGAGGAAGGATGTTAGCTTCTAACACCACTAGTATGTCCAGTTAGAGATTCCATTGTAGATGGTTAAAGTAAAAAAAAACAACTAAAAAAAACAGAGCAGACTCTTTCTTGCAGCTGTAAATAATCCATATTGTTATTCAAGAGAGAACACATTAGGAGCTGTGGTTGTGTTGTTTCATGTGGTTCAGCTCTAGGCCATGCCATGCAAGCTGCTCTGCTGCCCATCCTCAGTCTCCCAGCACATTGTATTCCTAAGCTTTATTCAACCAGGCTATAACTCGGTGAAAACTTGCTTCTGGAAGTTTTTAAGTAATATTGTGTGGATTTAAAAAAATAAAATAAAAATAAAAAATCGGTGTGTTCACTGAACACAGAGCAATCAGCTGCAACCCAAACAGCATTGTTTTATTCACCACTATAAAATACTGCAGTGAATTACAGAATATCTTTCTATTGTCTACCAGTCTGCCAGAGGGCAAAACGCAGCAGTCTTATGGTTTCAAAATGCCTTACAATGGTTTTACAGCCAGCAAGAAGAACGGTTTAGGGCATGATGCAAAGTAACGCAACAAGGAGGGACATGATTCAATTCAGACTAATGCAGGATTTAGTTAATCAAAACGACTCAGCTTAAAGCATACAGTTAAATAATAAGCCGTTCATTTAATGTGGTGCTGAGATAATGCTCATAATATCTTACATGTTGGAACAATACTGAATGCATCCTTAAAACCAGTGTGTTAAAAGCTGAATAAATTTGCAAGTCTACAGATCTCAGAAAGCTTTGAAAAGTAATACTGCATCAGAGCAACTCTAAAACTGCATCACCTGTGGGGTTGTTCCGAGTACGCAATGGTCAAAATATACTAAAAAAAAAAACACTGTTCCAGATCATGTCCACCTTTCATGCCAGTCTTCATTGACTGCTACAGCCTATTTCAGCAGCACAATTTGCCCCGAAACAAAACAAAAATGTACAAGGAGTGAGTTTGAGGTGTTGAATTTATTCCTCAACTCCCCAGATCTCAGTTCAGAATCAGAAACAGCTTTATTCACCAAGTGGGTGGACACAAAGAAGGAATTACACTTTGGTTATAATAATAAAGGCTTTTTTAAAATTTATGTTCGTACACAAAATTTCTTCAAAAAGAGGGAAAGGCAAGGGTGAATTTGAACCAACATTCAAACTATTTGAAAAAGAGAAGGAAATCCTAGACCAACTAGTCTCGTCCATGGAGAGCCCACCTAATATTTGAAGCACATCTTGGACACAGCCTTTGACTATTTTTGCAGCAATACGCTGCTAGACAGTTGCTTGTATTGTGCCGAGAATGTTTGTTGCAACTAAAACGTGTGAAGATTAGTACTGTTGTACCTAAAAGGAAAGAGACAGGGGACATCAGTTGTATTTTTTAACACTTCGCCATGGTTATGTCCCGTGTAAGTATGTGTCAGTGGGAGATATTACAACGGCCGAGCGTCCGAGTGGGTGTGATGTTTTAAAGAGGTACGAGGACCTCAGAAGCCCATCCATCATCCGTTCAACCTGTCACCGTGGCAAACCCCCTAAGGGAGGGCGAGCATGGACGAGCCGGAACCCGGGGGTGTGATTTTCAACAGGAGGAAAATCCCGACAGCGGGAAGAGAACAGGGGATGAAGAGGATGACAGGTGACATGAGAGGACGGGCCAAAAAAAGAAGAAGAAAAAAAAACAGTGGAGAGAAGGTGGACAATAAAGAAAGAGAAAGATGGCATGAGGAATGACAGGTGATTGTTGCAGAGGGAGAGACAGGAAGTAGAATGTAGAAAGAAAAGTGCATAAAGATATATATTGACATTCTACACAAGAATGTTTCTTCACACTTGAAAGGAGCTTTTTTTGGACTCTAAACTCTCCCCTTTGCCTCTACTCGTCAACTCCCTGGGCTCTGTCCAGCTGCAATTGGCCACCATATGTAAGAGGAACAAAATCCAGCGATAAAACCCAAGTAGAACCCATTGAACATACATTTTTCAAAACCCAAATTGTGTAATAAGAGGGATTTTGTTTCTTCTACAAGTTGACGAGTATGTTGAACTGTAACCCATGACTGAACAGCTGCACACACATATTAGTGATGTCACTTTCATTGTTTTCCATCCCGTTTAAGGGGTTGACTTACTTCTGTGAGCACCATTGAAAGCCAGATATTGCAAGAGGAGAAAAGCAATACATGCAAGCAAAAAACCATAAATATTTTAAAAGCACTAAATAAGAAATGGTTGTTCAGACACACCGTTGACCTACAAAGCATAAACACAGAGAACTAACTTTAAGAATCAACAACGTGACAACTTACAAAAATGTGCAGGCAAGACCATTTACTATCTGCAACAAGTACCACCACTGTCAATAGTATGTATTCCAAATAGCAGCAGGAGGGTAACTAGACTTTTTTCAGTTTATATTGTGTCAGTAGGAAAAATATAAGAAAAAGCCTGTTGATGGTGTAGGACCAGGAGTCCAAGTCGAGTCTAAAATGGGCCTAAAAGTCTTATTTCTGTGACACAATCACAGATGCCTCTAGAGGCATCTGTGATTTGTGCATTTTAGCTGGACAATTTTCTTAGTAATTACCTTTCATGTTATTTCATAGAAACATTATTTCTGGGAACTTATCACAGGGTTCATAAAATGTCATCTTCAAGTAAAAACAGCACAGCTAAAAGGAGGAAAACAAAACCCAGAGGAAAAAAGAAACAAAAACACATACAAAGTCTCCTTTAAAAGAGATTGTGGCTGAACTGTGTTTATATCTTAATTGAATACAGATAAAACAACTTGATGAGCATGGAGCAGGGCTTATAAAAGATTATCTGTGCAATCATTGGCTGTATTTAATGTTTGGCTCAACACTGCTGGCACTCTGAGTCCAAAGTGGTGACCATGCCAAAATGTCCTCCCTGCTAAAAACTAAAGTGGGAGCTTTACACCTCCACATATGGGCAGGCACTATAATTGGAGTGACATTAACAATACACTTGCGCATTATGAAAGTGCACTCAGGTGTACAAGTTGACTTTTATGTGGCCTCGAAGGGACCTCAATTAATCACAGCAAAATTGCTAGTTCCTAAAACTTGTTGGCGTGTAATTTCAGCTGAAAAGGTGGCCTAATCACATCAGCGAAGGTTTGTGAATTTTCTTTCCAAAGGAGGAGATTTTTTGAATGCCTGACAGGAAATAAGTACCAAAACTATTTGTTTTGGTTAATTATTACTCATTTTAAGAAGGACATCATTGTTACATGTCATTTTGCGAAAAGATTTTGACACACTAAGTGGAAAGCTTCCATGCTTTTCTAGAGATCCTCAGTTTCTTTTAGTCTGATTACATGAATGTATTTCAAGATATTTTAATTTGGACAGAATCTGTAAAACCCACAACTGACAAGAAGACAGGGGAAGGAAGAATGGAAGAATAGCAAATATGATGGCTAGAAAAATAGTCTGGAAATGCAAGGACCTTTCGGTTTTACATGGCCTACTCCCACACAGCTAGACTTAGAAAAATACAAAACTCAAATTCCAAACTTTTTAACAATGTGTGGGGACCCTGTTTTTAACAACGCTTTTTCAACACAAGCTTTAAAAAGAAATTACACAAAAAGTGGCAAAAACACCAACAATAGTCTCTTCTGGGACGCATTGTCCAGTCATGTGCATGTGCCTGCATGTGATGGGTGGGTGGGGACAGTTCTGGCGCACGGTGCCCAGCCATGTGTGCGCCTTTGTGGGCTTCCTGACTCCCGGCCTGGCTACAGATGGTATAGTGTCTCAGTGCTCTGCTCAGCAGGCACACTGACATGTTGGCCACATGGATACAAGAGAATTCGCACAAGCATGCGTGAGTGCAAATGGACATTCATGAACATGCAAGCTCAGATGTTTTTAGCATGTGCATCTGGTACAGTCCTGGAAATTCATCTTAGTACAAATATGAATGATGCAAAAATGTTGACAATCAGTGTTGCTTTTGTTTTGTTTTTTTGTTTTAGTTTTGTTCTTTTCTTTTTAAAATCTGAAAACAGTGTCAATCTGGGTCAGACAACGGACACTGGCAGGTGTCACTGCAGCAGGGATGCTTGCTAGTTTGGAGGGAAGGACAATTGGCACAAGCACCTGACTGGGAGCAAACACATGAGGTCCTGCCACTGTAAATAAGATATCAGTGTGAACACAGCAAACATTGTAAATACACATTAATGTGTGTGTGTGGGACGATTAATTCCATCAGCAAAAAAGGAAAGTTGCGCTGATTGTGCGTGTGTGTTTATAAGTGGACTAAAGTATTTTGCTTGTAAGAGTTAAGAGTTAATCAGCAATTATGTCAATTATAACAAAAAATAAATATTTCAAGACTTTTTTGTATTATGACTAGCGTTTTTTTAATAATGGTTTTGATGAAAAAATAAAACAATCAAATTATGTTCAGTGTTATAAAACTGCAAAAGATAAAAAATAAAAAAAGAAGAAGCAGCAACATTTACAAAGTTTAGTTTTAGCTGTACGCTTTCATGTATTCCTTCCTACTCACCTCTGCAGTAAGGAAGTGGGAAATCCCAGGCAGCCGTCCCAGTTGAAGTGGCGAGGCAGGAGAGTGTGGTGTGACCCTCCAGCACATAGCCAGGGCTACAGCTGTAGCGGATTTTATCCCCAATATTGAAAGTGGACCCCTGTTGATAGCCATTCAGTAGCTGGCCAGGATTTCCACAAGTGTAACTGGGCAGAGCTGTAGGAGAAAGGAAAGAACACAAAATGTACTCAGTACAAAAAAATACCTTAAGATTTGTGACACAGTGAAAATAAGAAGCCAAAAAAAAAACACCATCTAGTTGTCACTTGTGACCCATGTAGTAGCCTCCACTATCAGAGAAAATGCTGATAAAATGTTGTGTTGCAAAAGATAAAATGTTACACTTTAATATGGAAGTCTCTTCCAGCTATCGGATTGCAAGGTGGGAGGTAATGCTCTAGCAATCAGTTATTCGTGCAAATGAGGAAGTTCAACAGAACCTCATCAAATTCTGGTACTATTTAAGTCATGATTAATTACAGTTCCCTTCAAAACCCACATTTATAAGAAATTCCATCAGAGCTAGATTGTTTTGTCCCTGAAATTCAGATAATAACTAATAACCAATCAGAAATAACACGTGACTATGTACTCTGAGTAACTACATACTCAGAGACTATACAACATAGACTTGGCCAGAAACAGTTACTTTTACAAGGAACCTAAGAAATACTTCTTTTCTTCCATTTCTTCATATTTAATGGGAGGTAGAAAGCATCATAATTATGAATGCACCTAGGGCTGTCCTGATCGGGTCTTTATGTCCCTGAGTTCTTTGAGTTTGAGTATTTTGTCATATGATGTCTTACTGCCCTTCCTCTGCAAATTGGTTCCCACTCCCACAAAAAAAATACATCTACTTCTGTTGAAGCAATCAAATTTTATGACTGCATTAGGTATAACCTATAAAATGACAGACAAAAGTGACCATCCCAAAACTATTCCTGAACATGAGAGGATGAAGTAAAACAACCTTACTCTGAGTTACTTCTATTCACTGCAGGGCTATTGTGGTATGAAAATTAAATCTATTGAAATTGAACATTATGAATGCCATATTTAAAGGTCATTTGGTAATTCATTAAAGATTTTCACCTGTGTGCAGTAAGGTTAGTTTCTGTTTTACTTCATCTTTTTTCTTCTAACAAATTTGACTACTTTTTAATGCTAAATTGTACAGGATATTGTACATCAAATTAATGGTAAAAAATACAAAAATAAAAAGAGTTGCACAATGCTTCCAACAGCAAACTTGTCTAGTTGCAGTGTTAATCTTCTGCAGACATAACTATTTTCAGGAAATTTGAAATGTACCATTTAATGTATATAAGTGGTTTGCAGTTTTGATAGAAGTTCCTTATAAGCCTGTTTGGCAAACATGGATGCAAATCAGTCACAACATCTCCTTACTCCGATGAGATTTTCAGAGGGTAAAAATCACAGGCGACTCACTAGGGGTGGAGGACTCCAGCTGCAAGCTATACCATTAGTGAATTCATAGCAGGTGTTTTCCATCATCTGTTGAAGGCAGAACACCTGCTCACACACCAAGGATGCCCTAAATTACTCAGCACTGATTTGCCTTTTAAAGTACCTGGTTAGTACTTGGGTTCTTTCCCTCTGGTCTAATCAGATTTCTAATGATAGAGTAACTTGTCACTTTCAAGCTCCACTGTGCTGTAGCCTTTATTTTGATCTGCCAAGGCTACCTTATTACGGCCTGTGTTCCATCACTACCAGATTAGCACATGCACAAGGACTCAAATTAGCATATTAGCTGCTGGGACAAATGCTTGAGCGCTACAGCTTGGCAACTGGGAGGCTCCTGGCACACAGGTAGCATTTGTCCCCATTCCCCTTGAGATTTTGCTGCATCGTAATGCAGAAATGAAAAACTATGAGGAATAAAATTGAGCACTTTTACATCTCAGTTTAGAAGAGAAAATTCAGAATATGAGCACTTGTGGCTTTCTGTTTGTGTGCCATCATATTTCCTGCTTGAGATCGTACGGTTGAGGTTTCTTTAGTCGGGATCTCGCAAATGAAAGGTTTATGTGATGCAAATTTTTCCATCCATGAAAATCTGCCAGGATAAGCACATGCAGAGTTTATTTGTGTGACTAGAGTGACTGTTCTTACTAATAAATACTTTCTGAATGTCTGAAGAAAAAGCCCCAAAAGTAAATGAAGTCCAATAAAACCAAGTAAAAAGGAAAATTAAACAATGAGAAGTTTAGAAACAAAAATGCTTGTCACGAGAAGCAGCAGGTATTTTTAGTTGCCACAAATGAAAAATAGGCTGCTGTAAGATTTTCACTGTGTAAACATGAGAAAAGAAAACACTTTTGATTGTGTCTACAAAAAAAAAAATAACATGATGTATTAAGCTACAGTCAGAAAAAAGGAACTGATCAATTTTAACAGAGGCTTTTAAGTAAATGTGCTAATAGTGCAGGATGATATTCTCAAAACTTTTAAAAATGGACATATTGATTGATAGATTCTTAATTTTTCACTGCTGGAAATATAAAATAAGTGAGTGTGATAATCTATCCTCCACAAAGGTGGAGAAAACTCTGGTCACTGATAATTTCACTACCATCTCACTAAAAAGAGTTTAAACCAAATCATAAGAACATTGTGTTTTGCTTTAACACTGACATGCATCAATCTATGGTATCGCTATGATATACATTCAGGAAGAAACTGAAGTATAAGGCATGAAATTGTTGAGAGAACAGTAACTTATTTCATTGTATTAAATCAAATAAAAGTCTGTAAAACACTAAAGAGGGAATACTTGAATGGTCTTGCACATGTATAATTCTGCAAACCAGTTTTTATTTATTAGCTTGAACAATGAATTGGGCTCAAGGCTCATTCTTTCCGGGGGACAGTGTCCTCCGTCATCCGATTGGTCCCCAACTCCTCGTGTCTAACCCAACAACGGCAACCTTGAGGCGCTCTTTACAGCAGGCTCATATTTCACAGCAATGGGGGACTTGGCCTGTCCCTGGGGTCTGAATCCTATAAGCAATGCCACTGCTGAAGTGGCAAATGATGCACTTGTACATCATTGCAACTCGCTCTACCTCACATGGGCCAAATGTAGAGGCATACAGATGAACGCAAGAGCCATTTCTAAACACACACTGTAAGAAATGAGTTGCTGTGATATCTGTCATGTCATCCATCAGTTACTTCATCAGGCTATAATATTTCATTCTTTCTTGTGTCATCCTCATTGCCTCCCATTTGTGGTGCTTAAAACAGAGCACAGGGAGGAGGGAGGCACTATGGAGCTTTTCTCCTGTGCGAAGGCTTTTCGACCTCCGTAAGCCTCATATTGTCTTCCCAGGTATTTTCAAGTCTGTCCCTCTATTTATCAATGCCTTTCCCAGAAAAAGGGGTGAAGGTTGTAGACCTTTGTAGAAACTCTTTCATTGGCCAAACCATTATAAATATTTTTAAAAAGCTGATGCTGCAAAATAAAGATGGTAAATATGCATTGTATTGACATTACTAAGAAAAGTCAAAGGGGATTTTAAAGTGAGAGTTCTAGAAGTTCATTTTCTCTTGTTGTAATTAAATTTTAACAGGAAATTTCCTAGCAGATGGAGGTCATAGCAAACAAAGAAAGAAAGGGAAAACAATAAGTCCATCTTGCTTCAACTTTGAGGCTTATCTAGTCAATACAACAGAATTTCAAACTCGGTTCCAATACGAAAAAACATATGAAAGAAAAGAAAAACTCCTTTACATGATAAGCATCAGATCAACTGGAACAAAACAGTTTCAAGATTTAGTTATCTTGAAAAGAAAATACAGCTCACAAAAAGAACTCTGAGGATACATTGGTGTAATGAATGGGTTAAATCATTTCTGTTTTTCCATTAGCAACATAAATATTTTATATACAGGATGTTTTTAAACTTTTTATATTTATTCTAAAAAATACATACCGGTAACATATACAAATACAAACCATAAAAGCTTTTTCTGAACAGTGTCAGTGCGTGGAAATGTATCATATAGTTTATCATTTGTTATGAAAAAAATTCTTACCATGATAAGAAGTTTGATTTGTAATTATAAGTTTCAGTTATTGATGTTATTTTTTTTTTTTTAAACTGACTGTATTAGCAGAAATGTAATTTGGCTTTAATCCCCTTTTTGTTCCACCAGAGCATCATTAAATATCAGCACATTTGAAAATATGATTAAATGAATATACAGTGAGCAGTTATGCGATATAAATCACACTTTTTTTTAAATAAATAGTTTTCATGTCAAATGAGAATGTTATTCAATAATATTTGAACAATATTTATTGTGTTTGAGGCATTATGGATGCTGTGCAGTACTACCAACCTTTGTTATTGTAATCGTTATCACAATAGTACCACAAAGTATTGCAATAAATTCCCAAGTCCATATCGCCGAGCTGTATATAGAATATATAGAAGCCTTCCATGCAAAGGTTGCATTAGTCTTTTTTGTTGTCGTCTAATGCATTTTGACAGCCAGATTACAAAAGAAATAAAATATCCTGATCTGTTCTAATTTTTAAAAAAATGTTGTGACATATTAAATTGCATTTCACTGTTATTTGGTTTAATATTCAGCAAGCTGGACAGAGAATTCACATTGTGATATCATACATCAAACAGATGGATGTACCATTTTCAAAGAAAAACTACTGACTGTGGTCCCAATAACTACATATAATGAAATGAAACAATCGTACTTAAATTATCAACATAGACATGAATGGCGCACCTGCCTGTGTGCAAAGTGTTTCAAGGTTTGAATGTTGATCTGGAGGTTAAATCCACACACTGCTGACATATTATGTAGTGAAATTACAAGAGACACTTCAGCAAAACTTTTGAAATCAGGGAACATTTTTTTCCAATAGAAGCGATCAAAACTTGAACAAGAGGCAGAAAGACATCCCACCAGGTGCACTTCAAAGTGAACCGCCTATAACTTGTCAGCGTAATGTTAGCTCCCCAATAGCGAGATGTGTTTAATTTAATTTTGTTTTCATCAAAAATAAAGAAGAATGACCAAAGATCATTGTGTGTATGTAGATGTGTTCAGGTCAGAGTTGATACTCGGGTAGAGATTTTTTAATTGATTAATTTAGTTACCGCTGTGATGTACTCTGGGGGTAAAGTTAGAAATGTTTGTGCATCAGCACCAAGTGGTGAATTGTGGAAAAAGTCATTGATGCAGATCTGTATCATTGTTTAAGACAATGTTCAAAGTATGCGAAAAAATGAAATGACTTATAGGCCAGACATCACGGTAATATAAAAGATGGAGCATAAAATGTTTTCATAAAGAACTCTTCTTGGGAGTAAAAAAAATCTTTAGTCATAGTTAGAATTGTGTTTATCAACATGATGCTGCATAGGAGATAATAGAAATACTGTTACTTATGTAACAATATTTCAAATGACTACAGTCACTCACATAGGAAAATGAGAACAACGTCCAAAATGTCGGTACTCTTTAACCAGCGGCTTGTGCATAATAAAGGTGTGTGGAGCATCTGACTGTTACTGGGAAACAGATGTTTTACTGCAGTGCTGTGTTAAAATGTTCAGTTTATTTTCATTTATTTCTCACTCAAAGCACAAAGACAATACATAGCTAAATGTGATGATCTGGTCTAATTAAAGCTTATAATATTTTGTATTTTCACCCTTTAGTAACTGCGAACTTACTAATGTGTCCTTAGTTCTTAGACATTGAGTCCTCAACCTATTCCCTACGGTTTTGAGTTGCTCTACTTCTTCCTGCCATGTCTTTGGAAGTGACATTGTGAGATCGATCCCAACACACAGGTGCATTAGCTCAATAAGCAGTTTCTGCTTTGTCAAGCAGCAGTTCAATCAATGCCTTCTGTTCACTACATATGGACTGGACAAAGCTGGCAACTCTGATCACTTCTGATTAGTGAGACTGCAGAATGCCAAAACTGACTTTTTGTTACAAGAATTATGTCTCCTTGACATTAATTAAAAGAAGCAAGAAAGTATTTTATAAAGTATAAATGAGTTATTTACACATGTTTTTGGAGAATATGTTAACAACCAGATAAATTTTCCTGTAAGTCATAACGTAACATCTACCTCCCTGCCTGGGAGATGAACCACTTATTAAAAACACCCCTAATCCATCACAGCATGGACTCCCTGAAGGTATGCTGTGGTATCAGGCACAGAGATTTTTGCAGCAGATCCTTTAAGTCTGGTAAATTGTGAGGTGGGCCTTCCATTGATTGGATTTCTTTCTTCATCACACCCCAGGGATATTTGATTGGACCGAGACCCAGGGAATTTGGAGGTCAAGTCAAAACCTCAAATCTGCCGCTGTGCTCCATAAACTAACCCTGAACTAGGTTTGCTTCATGACGGGGTGCATTACCCTGCCACACAGAGGCCACTGCCTGTTAGGGAATGTTCTTTTCTTGGAAGTGTGTTTGCAGCCAGCAACAATGCTTATGTAGGTGGTAAGCATCACAGATATTTATGGAAATCAGGACTTGTCAGAATATTGTCCACCATATCACATCTTCTCTTTCAACTTGCATTCTTCTCATGGTCTCTCCTGGTCACTTGCCATGTATTCACAGGCAAGCGACACAGGTATATTGCTATCTATGATTTATTAAAACAGGACAATTAAATTCACCATTTATAGTCTGCAGATTCACAATGAACGTTTTCTCAAGGGACTTTGCAAAAAAGGACACATTACATTTCACCATGGTCCAATTTTGTGAACATACTCATTGTTGCAGTGTTAGGTAGAAGATAGGAGTCTGCATGTGTACCATGACTGGTGGACAGTTTTGCCATCTAATATGTAACAAACTGTGATGCACAGTGTATTCTCATGCATTCTTATCAGAAACAGTAATGACTTCTGCACCATTCTCAGCTCCAGTAGGTAGTCATTTAGATCCAATCACCAAAGCCGGCCAGCCTTTGCTCTCCATTGGCATCAGCGAGACTTGGATGCCCAGGATCTTCTTGCTGCTTCAATTCTGTTCCTTTTTAGGTTGGTTTTGATAGATATTCACCACTGTGGCTTGGAAACACCCTACAAGGGCTGACATTTGGGAAAGGCTCTGATACAGTCATCCAGCAGTCACAATTTGGCCCTTGTTAAACTTTTATTCTAGATTGTTAAACATCATTTTTGATGACAGTCTATAGCCCATACATTACAACGTGCCATAATGAAGAAATAATCAGTATTATTCTCTTCATCTGTCACAGGTAATATTGTTACGGCTGACTGACATGTGTATGATCATTCTAATCACACACATGTTTGTGATACTTTCAAATTAATCAAAAGGTCCCAACACAGGTCGAAGTCCTGTGTTGGATCCATGTTGAGAGGAAGTTAAAACCTGCACAAACTACAAGTGGAAACAAATTGTTGCGGAACGAGTTTGACGAAGCGATGCATTACACAGTGAAGACATCTGGGGACGTAGCAGGAATCTGCCGCGCTCCGCAAGAGTTGATGCTCTACATAATATTTCAGGCTACATCTGAACTGAGAAATGCATTCCTTATTGAATCCGATGCAGATATTAACATGCCCGGACGATGATCGTATAGAGTCGGTCATTTTAGAAATTCCTAAGGGAAACCCCTTACAAGTATTGCTCCAGTGGATGAAGCAAGACAAACTATGCTGCTTTATAGTTAACTACAATCCTTAGAGCAGGTTGTGAAAGGATGTCCTGTAATGTTGACTGATTGACTTGTAATATCTGAATTGACAAATCAGATCTTCCCAATCAGTATAGGGGAGCTTATGGTCATATGTTTATTGTAAAGCTTTGATCTAAAAGGGACTTATAAAATGTTACATCAAAGTATGTATTTGTTAGAGTAGGACATTTCCTACATTTTCTATTGGTAAAATCAGATTTAAGGAAGTTTAAAAAAATCTAATGTAGAGATCCATTTAAATAGTATATTAAAATGTACCTTAAAATGTGTTTGTGTCTGTTTAAATGGGCTGTTAAAATTTCCCTTATTTAAGTTCTAACCTAGATGAGATAATTCTCATCTTTTCCTACTCAGACAGCACAGCACAGTGCTGTGCAGGGCCAATTGCTGTGTGGAAGCTGTTGAGGTGTGAAGGGAAACTCATACAGAACTGATGGCACTCCACATCATCTGTAAAATGGAATAATGTGCCATTCAGTACCCATTCACTATATACGAGACTAAACTAGGAGGGATCAGGGAGTGTCAGACACTTCAAGGAAAGCCGGAAGACAGATGAGAGATGTGGCTAGGGGAAGTTTGGGGAGGGGAGATGGATGCATCTGTGTTCAGCCTGGACTCTGTATTTTTCCATCTAAATCCGTATGGCTTTTCAGGCTCATCTCTCTACTGACAGCAAAAACATATAACCCCCGAAATCCCATTGTACAAATGTTCAAAGTCAGGTACAAGGTTCTGTTACTGTAATTTTAAATATGGACTTGAGCAGATTTATAGCGAGATCCAATAAAATGTTTAGGGTTTTACTAACTTTCTACTACTTCAAAAGCAAACTTATGAGTTAATAGAGCAACATAATTGTGTATGTAATTATACACAACTTTAAAAAAAAAGAAAAGCTAATCAGCCACATGGAGCTAAATTTCAAAGCGGTAATTACTAATTAGGGTGAAAATTGATTAAAACAAATATATTTTAACCACAATCAACAACTGCTGCATTACAGTTCAAAATTACATTACATACTATATTTTTTTAAATATGGATATCAAAAAACAAAACAGCACCCACATAAATTCTGAGTAAGTACCCGTAACTTGTTCAAAATCTTGGCACAGAAGTGTACCTTTAATAAAAATTAATGTTTAGTTTCACCGTTGTCACAAACTGCATAAGAAAAATCCCTGGCCAGAAATTCTACATTTTTTTGCTACAACGCAACAGTAGAATGCATATGTAGTTTTTATATTTTAATTAAAAGAAATAGTAATAATAATAAAGTAATTTTTAAATTGGTGGCAGTACAATCTCGATTAGGTTGGGGCTGAGGCAGCTAAAGGCTAGAAATGTCAAAGGTGTGAATAGGAAATTTAGCAGTTTAATAACATTATTAACCGTGAGGATTTGGCTATACAAAGAGTTTCTTGCTGATGCGTAATGTTTCCCAACAGTGCAGTTTTTGAATACAGTTCCACAAATAACAGCATTCTACTACACAACATCCACGGTTCATAATTTCATAATTATTTCAAGAATTTAAGAAATTTCTTTTCACCAAGGACAAGGCTGAAAGTAGATATAGGGGGCTTGAGGTGACACAGTATTGAAACCTGATTCAGGTGTGGAAATTACTAATGTCCACCAGTAACTGTCTTTAAATGCAATTTGGAGTGCTATCCACAAATGTAGCTTGATGATACAAAGCCAAAGTCATATGTCTGCCGCTGTGTTATCTGAGAGAAGCTCATTGACAATGAGCTGAGAGTAAAGTGAAATTCCATTCTGTCGTCACATTAATTGAAATTAAAAATTTAGTTTAAATCACGGACAATACTTTCCATTCTGTCAGTGCACAGTAAACATGTATGTTTCATTGGATTTTACACAGCGTCGTGTTAGGACTGCACATGCATGTTGTAGATATCAAGTTAACACTCAATGAAGGCAAAAGGCAAAAACAGATCAGTTACGACAGTAGATTCCTAATAAAACTCCCATAAATATTTGAAAGTCAATCTTTCTTATATAAAATTATTCTTAAATCAAGTTTACATGAGAGAGCTGTGCAGCAGGTCCAACAAGATTAAATGCTACCTTTGGAAAACATTTTTATTGCAATCTAACCAGTATGGGTAAACGCATAAACCTTTAATGTAAACGGGGTTGGACAAATATCAAAGTGGACCAGTTCAAAAGGTGAAGCCAAACATAAAAAGTCCTCCACCTGGCCTCTTGAATTTGTCTTGCTTTGCCATTTTCTAAGCCAATCCTCTTTTCTGCACTTTCAGGTTGCCTTGGAAACTGTAAAGGCCCACCAGAGAGGACGTTATGGTAGATAAAGTGTTGATGTGTGAAAGTGCAGTTAGAAAGGTTTGTGCATCTCTTTTTCTTAGAGGGTCTTGAATTCTCAGACAAAGAAAAAATACATTTGACTGAAGGAAATGAAATAACTATTAAAACATTCAAATCGACATGATCTTTTGTGCATAGATTTTACTTATAATATTCATAATTCTAACAGGGTTGAAAGGAGAAAAGAACAATAAAATTCAAGTCGCTTCCTTTTTTTTGTCATTACCAGCCTCGAGCGCTGAACTTCTACTAAAGCTCCCCATTTCTTCACCTCATTCTTAAGAAGTCGTGATAAAACATATTTTTACAATATTAGTTCATTTTAAAAATCACCATTTTGTCAAACAGGGTGGTTGTCCTAGAGGAACCTTGTCCCTGACATCCTTTGTCATTATTACACATGCAATATAACCAGAAATAATATAGGTTCCATGTAGAAAATACGTATGATTTAAGAGCTGAGAATGTGCTGTTGGCGTTTGTGTGGGAGCTTGGGACAAATCATTATAATTTCACTTATTTTAAATAGCAAAAGTCATTTCCAAATACAAATTTTCAAGATACAAAATGCCAGTTGGAGCAAATTAAGCTGGTATTGAGAGGTCTGCCTGTTTGTCCACTCTAAATGACATGGCTCCAGCTATTCTGGTATGAATAAATAATATCCTCCATGAGATGGCTGTAAATCAAACTGTTTATTTAAGGCGTGTAGGAAGCCCACAGGGCACAATTGCTGTGCGGTATTGTTATTGAAAAAAGTACTGTTGACTATTACAGATAACACCATTGTTATTTATAACAATACCTTGAACTGTGAGACCCTCTCCCACATCCTCCAACTATATGCATATTTAACCTTAGTTGAGCATTTGTCGATGTTAAAGATTTAACGCAAATCCAAAGCCAAGCCGCAGTTATTCTATCCAAGTTCAATTCAGTTTCGCTTCAGTTCCTCTCGCAACAAGATGTCGTCTCCAGGTACCCGACTTGTAAAGATATTTTTTTTGTTGCAATCAGCCAATGAAAAATATATGTCTGTTTTTCCACAACACCTCACAGTTATCTCTTTTCTCTCCAACAAATCATTCTCTTCCCCCCCCCAATAAATCATTCAAAGGCCGGGTCTCTGCTGTCTGTTCACAAACAGTGAAAATGCAGCTGAGCACGGCAAACATCGTCTGTCAATGAAAAGGAAAGCCAGCATCACCAGCCCGTATGTTTCTGAGGGGATGATTGTTGTGAATTGCTTCGGTAAGTTTGGAAATTTTCTTTACGATCGCCATTTGTAAAGATTCAGCTCTGCTCTGTTGCAACACAGAACTCTGAGTCCTTCAGCAACCCAATAAAGAACAGTCATTACTTTGACGTGGCTATTCACAACGTATCTGTTTAATGAAAGCAGGGGTTGTTTTATTAAATTCACAGGCTGAAAAATTAAAGAAAATAATTTCATAGAAAAACTGCCGCAGATAATTTGACAAAAAATTACAACTTCCCTGAACAAAAGACGTTGATTATGACCATAGCATTTAAGTAGTCAGCAAGTGAATAATGAACTGTCAATAAAATATGAAAGGATTTGTGGGGAAAATTGGCCATGGCTCATCAATGAATTTGTCTGATGAATAGTTGTGGATCAAAGCAATCTAGTGATCACAGAGAAGATTGAACACATCAACAAAGGAGGAGGCACTTCGTTAGCATCAATTATTTTAATGAGTCAATGCACCAGTTGCTGTATGGCATCACTGTGTATTCCATCATGGATGGTAACATGAAACCAGCGCAATCCTAATGATATACGAGACTCAACAGCTGTTTAATAATAAAAAGTAGCACATTCAATTCATCTTATACTTGACTTCAGTCCCGGTGAAAAACAAAACAACAACAGCTGAGGGGATTCAAGGGCTCCATCCATAAAATAAGCAGCAAAAAAATGTTATGATTACGTTCACATATGCTATTTTTAGAAACAAGCCGGTGAACAGTACACCAATGATGGAAAAATAATGGGTTTACTATACATCACAGCACATAATGTATGTACTGCATATGTCAGTTGCTGTTATGTATGCAGTATGATATGCTGCACAATTGCACTCACATCTCCTGTCGGTACTTCAGTTGATGGCAGGAATGCAGCATCGTTTACTTGATTTTGGCAGATACAATTAAACTAAGAAAGAAACCTTAACAGAAGAAATTTATCTTGTACACCAACTTTAAAAACTGATTTTCTTTTTGCCACTTCAGTTGTATATTAGATCATAAACACAACGGGTTCGACCCTCAACTCTAGCAACATGTCCAAAGTTTGGTCAGTCTATGCTGCAGCGCAGGGTAAGAGGCGCCAACAAAATCTTCCTGTGCTTTATTTTTTTAAATAATTACCTGTGAGAAGTAGGTAACTCTTTCACGTGATGACATGCTGAGGAGGTAATTCAGCAATTTAATTCATTTGTGTCAAAGTGGGAATGAATTCATAGGTTGCAGCACAGTAGCTCTAGAATATTGGAGTTTAAGAGCTTTTTATTGCAAAAACTGTCACCACTTCACCTTGAAGTTTTACTTTCTCTTGTTTTGTCAAACAAAATCCCCGAAAGGAAACGGATGATTGTTAAAAACATCTAAAACAAATAAATAAATCAAGGGATACAAATTATTTTGCAAGGCACTACATTTTTGAAAGAATAACAAACAATAAAAGAGGTCCAACATACAAACAAGAATTATGTTGGCTTAAATATGATGGCTCAAATTTTTATGGAAAAATGTGATTGTGGGTCCATCGACTCAGTTCCCTGTAAAACTGGGATTATATCTTGCTTTCAAAAAGGCTCAAAAGTTTCTAGGCTAACATTTCAAGCCCCAAAGCATAAATGGACACAATTGCAGTACAAATCCAAACCTTTTCAGCCCAAAGTGATTACACCTTGCACAGAAATTTTCAGTTCAACATGAAAAGGCCAAAAAAAAAAATCACAGTGCTTTCCATCAATGTCAATGTCAAATGTATTTATATAGCACCTTAAAAACAGGTGTAAAACTGCACCACAGTGCTGTACAAAAACGATAAAGTAAGTTGATAAAAAGAAAAAGAGAGATAATACAAGAAAATAAAAATCTATATATATATTGTTAAAATAATAACAGTATAAGGCCTCAATTGAATGCCAAAGAATAAAAATGAGTTTTAAGAAGTGATTTAAAATGTTCAAGGCTGTGGGCAGGTCTAATCTGGAAAGGTAGATTATTCCAGAGAATAGGAGCAGTGACAGAGAAAGTCCCATCTCCTTTTCTCTTGAGTCGAATCCGAGGGACTTTCAGTGGCAGCTGATTATTTGATCTTAAAGTTCTTGACACAGAATGAAATTTCAAACGATCCTGGAGATAAGGAGGAGCCAACCCATTTAAAACTTTATACGTTGTTAAAATAATCTTAAAATCTATTCAATATGAAACGTGCAGCCAGTGTGAGGAGGCCAATGTGGGCCTTATATGGTCACGCTTCCGGGTGCCTGGAAGAAGCACAAAAAAGCCAATAACGTACCAAATGGTATGACCTCAGTACCTGAATGTGCACTCAAAAAAATAGATGTGATCTAATCTATCAAAACCAAAACAAAACAACAAAGCCACCTCACTCCATAGAAAATGTATGGGTCACTGACTTAAAGATAAAGTTTTCAAACATAGGTCAACCATAGCAAATTGTTCACAATTATCACACCTACACGGCATGTTTAACCTGCTCAGGGTTCAACAATTGCTTTTCATTAACCTGGCAGCACAAACACTTTATACAGCATGTGTTATTGTGCAGCTGCATTCTGTATGTAGAACAACATTTCTGTTTAAATGCAAACTAATTAACATATTGAGAACTATATTCACTCAGCTAACAGCGGAGCAGAGAACAAATCAGCATTTCATATATACTCCATCAGCTGAAACAAAACCAGACTAACTGAAGTTCCTATTTGCGTTGTTGCATGTACTGGTTTAAATGTTATTTAACCAATTACGATCCCTTAACAAAAAGAGAACCATCCCTTAATCTGTCAGGAAAAAAAAGCTAATTAAGATTGCCTAAGGATGGACTTGAAAAATTACATTACCAAACAGCAAATCCACAAGCCACTTTAACACCCCAACAACTTTTTGGCGAATTTAATTGAATAAAGCAGGTAACCACTTTACTAGCAAAGTGGTTTTGAGGTTACATTTGATCCTTTTATTCCTAAAGGAGAAAAGAGAGCAGTTTGGCTTTGTGGAGCTTTCTGGGGAGATGAGCTAACCCTCTAAAAAATGCATGGCACTGGAAGAGACAGAGCTGTGCATGAGTAACAGCACAGCAAATGTGCCATGTGGCGTAGCTTGTGTTTCTCTGATATGGTTGTTAGGATGACCTCGATCGGTGTGGTGCAAAAAGACTCCCTATAGCTTCATCTACTACCAGAGTCATTGTTGTATCTTTGTGGTGACAGAAGTATATCATGATTATTTTACAGTTATCACAATGTGTCCCACATTAAAAGAGGAAAAAGAAGAAACACAACACCCTTGCTTCATTTTGAGAGCACATTTAACCACATTTTGTTCATTTGTACAATGTTGATGCATCAGACTCAAGTAACAGTCAAGTGACATTTTAAATTATGAACAGTGTGTGCAAATTCTTTACAGTCACTTGAAGTGTTACCATGACTATAACTAGCAGTAGATGTTCAGATTTTTTTTCTTTCCATCGTTTCATCACACTGAAGCGAAAGCAAGTACCGTATTTTCCGCACTATAAGGCGCACCGGATTATAAGGCGCACCTCCAATGAATGACCCATTTTAAAACTTATTTCATATATAAGGCGCACCGCATTATAAGGCGCATAGACTAGACGCCAGTTATGTTGCCACCCGTCCGGTATTGAACGGGACATGATTTGTTCTGTTCACTACAAATATGGATGTCTAATAATAAAAAATTGGTCCCCAGTACTATATATAGCCGTCTGCACTAGTCATTGTTTCACTCACGGT
>CAEGAF010115041.1:0-10839 GCA_903067075.1 Micropoecilia bifurca
TATATACCTATATATTTATATATATATGGGGTCATTTAAGGAAACAATGTAAAAAAAATTCTCTGCCATTGGTAATCTACATCAGAAACTAGGTACATACCATGAAACATTTATTCCTGCAGAATATAAGCAAGTTAAAATGTTTGTTGAAATCCACTTCACTGAAAGCATAGCTTTGCCCTAATAGGGCAATTAAATAAGTTAAGCCTTTGTCTAATTTGCAAATGACCCTACAAAGTAACATTTGCTATTTCACGTGCTCCTTCAGGCAAATAATGTCTCTTTTCTCTGGTGCAGTTCCTCCACAGTTATATGAAACAACTTGTTTACTTTTATAGAAAATATGTGTATATTTGCACAATATGTGTATATTATGAATACTGCTTAGATGAAGTATTTGGTTCTATGCCGAATATCAGCCAAGTATTTGGCATCCAACCAAATATGTGGTTGTATGCCAATATATTTGGTAATTTAAAATGGATGCCAGCAGCCTTTAATGCCCACACCTAAGGTCAAATTTTGGTGGCCATGATGTTAAAACTCAAGCGCAGGAATAGGAATATTATGAGAAGAAGGAGAAGTGATACTTTGAGATTATAATTTTTTACCACTAGTTGCAGTTTTTTTTTTCTATTTTTTTAAGTTATAATATAGAATAAGCTTGAGATAAAATGTTCTGTCTGAGATTTGTCCCTAATAGTGCTTATGTGTTATGAAAAAACAAGCAAAAAAACAAAACAATCAGAAATTCTTGCCATGGATGGAGCTTTCTCCTGGTAGAACACATTTGCAGTTCCAAATCCAATCAAAAATCAATTTGACACAAATGCTGTCATCTGCACCACCCTGAGGGTCTCCTTTGTCAGAGACCTTTGCAACCTGCAAACACAGACAATGAATGTGCTAGGATAAAACTTCCATTTGTACGTTGCCATACAGAAACAAGAACATTAAGTCAAACTGCAAGCTGGAGAAGAAATACAACAAGGACTATTGGTAGGGAAGATTTGTTTTGGAGTGGACATGAAACTAGCAAGATAGTAGCTCCATTGTGATCCCAGAGGCCATGGAAAACCATTCAATACACTTAAAAGTAGTAAAGGAGAGCAAAATCTAATGACCATGCTTGTTAATTTAAATACATTATTACATTCTGACAGCTAACTCAATTACTGAGATTTCGTTCATATTTCTCCCCCAACTTACAGAAGTGCTATTGCCTGATTGTTCTCTTTCTGAGGAGGAATTTGATGGAGCTTCTCCATTGCTAATTTATATGATGCCTCCTCTGCTACAACCCTTGAGTGAAATCACAAGCTTCATCTTTCTCCACCGCTGAGGTTTTCTGTCCTATAATACATTTTTTTGGAAGGGAATGGGACAAACCTAGAAGTTGTGACAGCTGTCTTGGAATTAAAATACTTCAGGGGGATAATTTGATTACGACACGTTGTTGTATTTTACCAAGCAGCTAATGGCAATGAGCGAATTATACCAGAAAGTCTGGAAACAGCAACAGCCATTCATACAACTTACAGATGTCACAATAGTCTTTACACATAATTTTATACTCTGCAAAAGCTGTTGCCTCCCATCAAAGAAGCATTCTGCCCACATCCACAGCCACACATGCACGACATGACAGATTTAGAAAAATGAATTAAACCAGAACAGATGGGCCTTAAAAGTAAAACAAAGTAATTCAATCTGGCTAATGGGAGGAAAGCCACAAACTACTCCGTTCTCCGACTCAGAAGCTCGGCTGAATTGCTTCTCCAGCTTTAATGCTCAATCCCTATGTCATAGTGTGTTTCTGTGTTCCCCATGCATATTATAAGACATTTAAAAGGAAAACACTGTATATTTACAAGACAAGCCCCACCATGTGCACAGACAGGAGCTATTAGTGCCTAGACAAAGGGGGAAATGTATCGTAATTGATTGTTACAAAAGATTGCCCTCCTCAGGAAAAAAAAAAAAAACATTAAGCTATTTCAGAAGCGCATTTGATGCCTTAAAGTGCTGTGCAAAGGAGGCTCTTTCTGCACTACACATTCACGCTGACATGCAGTTTGCAAAACAATTACCATCCGCTCTTGTTTGATCTTTGTCCCCACTTTGGTTCTTTATAAGTGTGAGTACAACTCACTTGCCAACCATGCGTGCAATAATGGCTTCCATCAAGGGATGTCAGCTGTCAGAAAATGGAATACGTATTTCCAACACAAGTTTAAAAACTGCATGAAGGAGTCGCTTTTAACACCAAAATGATATTCCTAAAATAATAATGAATTGCCTTTACAGGTTTTATCTCAGTGTGTGTGTGTGTGTGTGTGTGTGTGTGTGTGTGTGTGTGTGTGTGTGTGTGTGTGTGTGTGTGTGTGTGTGTGTCCTAAAGTTGTTGCCTCATCATTGGAATTTGAATGTGTGCAACTTGACAAAGCAAATTTTTAATGGTAGAATAATCATAAAATGTCATTGTAGTAACATTAAAATACATTACTAGGAAAATCAATTCATTCAATAACGTGTACAAAAAAAACTTACTAAATATCTGTATTTAAATGACAGCTCTGCCACTGGAGATCTTTGCATTTACATCAGAGAAAAAACTTAAAGCATGTTGTGTCATCATTACTGTACATATGAACAATGACAATCCACTAGCTGGCTGTGTTTGGATACATTTTATCAGCTTATTGGATGCTCCCCATTTCCAAATGACTCACTCAGTTGTAGCTGTAAAAGTGGCGTAGGTGTACAACTTTAGCTTGTGAGGCGGCAGGAAATAAATAAATCTGATTAACCTTTGAACTGAAAATGCGTTAATCATGCGCGTTTAAGACAGAATAAAGAGAACGAAGCAGACGTAGGTAAAATAGTGACAAGGCTGTTAAGGAACTGAACAAAGGACATTTATGGCCTTAAGGACAGCACAAATTAGCGACTTGTCAAGTGGATAAAAAGTATGCCTCAGAGGAAACCTGCTTTCCTGCATTTTCTATAATCAACCACCATAGGTATCTATACAAATGGTAGTTTTGTTTGTAATCCATGATACACATTAGGTACTTCTCTTGCTAGTTCCCAGTGCTGGAAATGATACCAACAGTCCTATTTTTTTTCCCTTTCCATGATTTGACAAAAAATATTTACCACTTAAAATAACTTAGGTGATTTTCTTCAACAGCGCAACTATAATTAATTTCTTTTGTCTTTCCCATTATGATGGTAGCCATTTGTCATGTCATCCACATAACCATGAAGTTGTAGATTACTCATGATTTTTTTAATGTGCATTCTGATCAAGCATACATAATATGAAGCTAAAAGGAAAAGTCTATTTTTATTATCTTGCTGTATAAAATCCTTCTAAAAGTCAGAAATCCATTAGCTTGACCATTTACCACTGCAATTCTCATCTGCCTTCACTGCTCCATCTGGGCTTTCTCACGTTCAGCTGGATTTCTCCAGTAGAATTTCAACTGGGCCAATCAGCAAACAGAAGGAAAAGTTCTGAATGACAACGCAGGTTTACTGCGCTGTTTTAGAATTGTGCTCTGCCTATAGTAGAGTACATAGCTAAAAATGCCATTGCTGGTTTTAGCAATGGCAGCAGAGGAAGTCAACAAAGCCACTCAGTGCATGTTGGCTTCTAAATATTGAATTAGCAACAGCCATCTTGTTCTGCTCAGCGCATCTCTCTTCACAGTGGGGTATGCTTGTTTCCAGTGCAGGCTCTGTGGGCAATTTCACTACAGTATGGTTGTAACGCACCAGCACCAAACTTGGCAAGAGTACATTTTCAAACTTCAGAGTCCATATCTCCAGGAAGCAATTGTTTCTCAACAACTGAACTTGAGACCCTCAGTACAAAGCAAAAAGTAGAACAAGCGGCTGGTTTTTACCAAGCTGTAATTCCATAGTTGTAGATGTGAGAGTGTTATTCAGTGTCCAGACTTATAGATCTAACTTCTTCCATGATGCAACACATATGGCTGTCCATGGGTGAAGAAACAATTTTCCTCTTAATGGATTTTGCTTAATTTTAACCTTATTAGTAAAGAAATGTCAGAATAACCAACATCTACATTTGGATTTTAGAAAATAAAATAAAAGCATCTCTATGAACCAGTAACTTAGGTTACTCTTTGAAGAAAATATATCAACCTGCTGGGCTCCACACAAACTTCTCTACCTTATTGTTGACAGTTTTTATGAGTCTAATGCACTTTGTGATGTATAGCATAATAACCCTGGCTATGACTTTAGGGCCTTACTCTTAATATTGGCTGCCGAGTGGATCAGGCAAAATTATTGTAATGAGACCAAATTTCCATACAACAGCAAAATGAGTTCATTACTCTAAATTATATTGGTGGAGTAACCAAAAGATATTGATGGTTTTATTAAGCAGGAATTGAGTTTCAGCCTTAAACAGAATTAAGCAAACATGCAGACTGCAAAATGTAGTAATAATTACATCAGGTGCTTTTGGAAAAGGTTATCAGAATAGCCAGCACTGATTCATACTCATGAGGAGGACTTCGACTCTTGGAAGCTTTTAGTTTTCTGACATTAAAAAGCTCCATGAATTTTGCACAGGTGACCATCATAATAAAAAAAGACTGTAAAACTGCAAGTAGAAATCTAATTTTTGAAACATATTAGCTTATTAATGCTGGACTTTTGTTTTACACACTAAATATGGAAATGACTGAAGAGAGAACGAATAAATTAGCTTCCTTTTCAGACGAACTCTTTCAGGCAGTTCCTGTTGTCGTTCCAAGCTGAATGTGTTAATATTGAGGGTCTGTCTGCGAAGCTATGGATTTGAATGTTTTTTTAAATCAACAACAGACATGTGGAAAAATGAGGATATCTCATGACAATCTGTTCTATTTAAAGGGGACGTATTATGCATTTTCAAGGGTATTTCGTGTCTTTTTAAAACACAGTGAAGAAACTGTTACTTTCACTTGTTATACATAAAAGAAAATTGACATTGCAATTTTACGCCTCTGAAATTGGCCTCTGTCTCTTTAAGAAGCTCCTGCTCCATCTGATGCTGCACATCATAACAGCACTAGTCCTTAATTCAGTTTGAAATCTGCTGTTTTACTGCATGGAAAATGATCCACAAGTTTAGGACACAGAATTGCGAAACACGGCTCTGCAAAGAGGTTTTCCCTGAAAAGAGGCGACTATGCTGAAAGGAGCCTCTACTCTTGTATTGTGTTGAAATATTGTGAGGTTACTTGAAAAGGTGGATACATGGAAGAAACAAGTCAAACTCTTTACAGCTGAAAGACATAGGTCATTTTTTTCTCAAACTAATGTCAAAGACTGGTAGATGGCTTCTAAAACAATCTCAATTAAATTATTTCAGTAAAATTGGAAAACATTAGCTATTAGGAATTTTGTTTACATTTTTTGGTTAGTAGGTAAAAAAACAGTTGATTTGTCTCCATTTCCAGAGATAAAGAACTAGATTAAACATGGATATGTGATCTTTTTTTAAAGAACTCTATTTAATTTGGTGTCCTTGTTTTTTTCACATCATGTATTGAAAAAAATAAAAATCATAAACCTTGTATTTTGCACAGTTGAACACCCGAATCGCTCATTGTTGATTCTGAAGCTGTCGCTCATGTATTGATTAAACAAATTAACACTACTCATTCATCCCAAGGTTACCGTCTCTCTCAGTGGCTGGGTGAGCTCTGCAGCTGTCCACAGAGGACTGCTTCAATGCATCCTCTACATCAGCTGATTATGTTATCTATCAAGCACAGCTGCCACTGCCCATTTAAACCTTTGTCAAGTCATGCATTCAGCGTGGCTCATAGCAAATCACATAATTGAACTTTTGTATTCTACCACCTGAACATCATACCTTGATTTTTTTTTTTTTTTTTTTTGCCTTTGGTAAAAATACAGAAGTAAGACTGTTGCACATAAGAAAAGCAGAAACCGGCCGCTGTGCTTGAACTGATAGAAGCTGGCTGGCGCTGTAGACCTGGCGATGAACACGCTGGTGTCGAAGAGGACATTGTGTTTTCCTGTTGTGGTTAAATCTAACTAAAAAAAAAAAAGAGAGAGAGAGAGAAACAGATGCCAACAGCTTTTTTTTCTTGTTGCCAAGGCACAAACAGGATGCTGGCAGCTACAAAGATTCAATTATAAAAAGTACAGAAAATAATTAGAAAAATAATAGCACTTGAAAAAAAATGCCCCTCCAGAAATTGAGCATAACAATAAATCCGTTAATTAGCTCATTAATATTCAATTGGGGTCAGTGGACTTAATGGAACCTTTTTCATGGGCCAAGGAAATGTTTAACACTCAGTTTTCTCTGTGCCTGTTCTCATTATCAACTATGCACAGGCGGGCCTTATCAGCCCTCCAGATGGCAAGGAACAATGCAGCGCCATTATCGTCTTACAGCAGCATGTGTGCCTTGTAACCGGTGTGTGCCTGGGACAGTGAAGTATAGATACTGAGGCATTTAGTGTAATTGATATGTGGTATATATCGTATTGTTTAGGCCTGTTTGTTTGCTCCGCCGGTATTCAAGGCGAGAGGAGAGGCAAAGATTGATTTTCACCGCAGCCACTCCCGCTCTCAGCACAGGTCACAGATAACTTGTCAACGCAGTTTTTTGGGGCTGGTGTAAAATGCATCAAGGCTAAAGTCTCTGGGGCATTGTGCAGGATAGGGAGTTTCATCTCTGCAAACACAAGCCCTCTTCATTGTCGTTACCTCGTGCATGAGACAGATGTTTTATTCAACAAGTAAACAGTAGGGCAATATGTCCTGAAACCTTTTTTGCTATGTTGGGTTTCCATTTGAAATGCTTCTCTGTTTTTGATAAAAAATAAAAATAATAAATTAATTTAAGGATGAATATGTTTATCCTTAAAAAATTGACTGGAAGCTCAGTAATTTAGCTCCAGTTCTACTACAAATAAACTAAGTTTCTGAAATTTGGACGATGATAAAACCACTGTTTTATATGCACACTATGTTATTGAAAATATTAAATTTCTCCCAAAGATGCTTTATACGGAAAGTCCAAATTGGATCTCAAGTATCGGATGAGACCTGATCAAGGCAGTTCTGGATTGATTGGGGTAGGGATCACTGAAGATACCCTCAGACTCCAGTCTCTGTTGTAAATTAGCGGCTGCATCAGCAACCGTCTCCGTGGTATTGTTAGCACAAGGCTAATCACATGCTCTCATTCAAAAAACAAAAACAACACCTCAACATTACTGAATTAGTATAAACCTGTAGAGATTGATGTAAGACATTTCTACATTTAAAGGTGCAAAACATTTTTAGCCATTCTTTAGAAAAATGACTAAACAACAATTGTCATACTGTGTTATAGAATAGAGCTGCAATTTCCAAATTGTGGCAACAGACGTCAACGATGAGTATAAACCACTACATTTGAGGTCTTGAGCTCATTTCTAAACATACAGTTGAAACCAGAAGTTCACATACACCAAATAAAAAGACATCCACATTTTTTCCAGTGAGGAAACAAGTTGTTACTTTGTTGTTAAGGGGCTTTATAACCAGTTTGGCTGTAATGTTAGAGTAATTGTCCATTTGGAAGGCCAAAATGCAACCAAGGTTTAACTTCCTGTCTTGACATGTTGCTTTAATATTTCTAGATACATTTTCTTTTATCTGATGGCGTCTTGTTCCTCCTCCAGCAAAGTGGTCCCACAACATGACGCTGCAACCCACATACTTCCCAGTTAGGATGGTACAAGCAAGTCCTTGTCCATTTGTTTATTTGCAAATGGCAATGTGGCTTTTTATTTTTCCTTCAAAGCAAAGGTTTCTTCTTTGCTGCAAGGCTTTTTGGTCCATGTTGGTACAAGAGATGTTTCACTGTCGATAAGGACAATGTCTTACCAACTTCAGCCAGAATCTTTCACTTTGGCTTTTATTCCATAGTCAACCTGCACATAATGGACCAAAATATGATGACTGTACATTCCCAATATGTCAGTACTTGCATTGTTTGAACAGATGAATGTGGCACTTTCAAGCATCTGGCAGTTGTTCCGTTGAACCAGACTTGTGCAACTCCACAGTTCTCTTCCTGTAGTGTTGACTGATTTCTTTTGAAATTAGTCAGGAGTAGTCAGTAGACATGAAAGAGTCGTGTTCCAGGTGTGGCTTTAAAATACATCCACAGCTGTGCCTCCAAGTGTTTTTGTTAACTTGGAGGTTTGTGGAAAAAAACCCAAATGGTTTGACTCAAATTATACAGCTTTAAAGAAATGTATCCCCAATTCTGCCGAAATGTAAACTCTGAGAAATCTCTTACAAAGATTTCTGGCATTTAGTAAATAATAGTTTTGATAATTTTAAGTGACCTAAAACAGTTTAGCCTGATTTCAGACAATGAAAAATGTATATGTGTCTTTTTATTTGGTGTATGTAAATATCTGGTTTCATGAAGCAGATCAGATGTTTTTCTTCTGATTAAAAAATAATAATAATGATAAAAAAAAAATAAAATAATAATTTAAATATGTTTGTCAAGTAGATTTGCTTTTGGCCAATGCTATGCTTCAATCGTTCAGATTACCTGCAGCTGTCTTCTAGCAAAATTCTAACTCAAACCATCACCACAGAGCAAACAAAGGAAGGAAAATTATTTAGAAAAAAATAGCATTATCAGAATGAATAAGAAAGCATAGTTTAATTAATGTTGGTAGAATTATAGCTAAGCTGTAAATGCTAAGTATTTTTTCCTTTGTTGGGTTTTTTACCAAAATGAGAGAAATATGCTTGAATTTAACAGTTTGTGAGCAAATGAAGTCTGCTAGGAAATCCTTATTTGCTCAGAGAGAGAAAAAAAGGAATTGATACCACTTGTAACAAATTGAGTGCATTTATTTTTTTTATCAGCATTTTCCATGACACTGTTGGATTAATGTCCCTGAATTCAGAGGATGAACCATGACACTTATTTCCCATTTACGTGTTCCATCTTGTGTATCAATCATAATGTCTACAACATTTAAATGTCAACCTTTTTGAAATCAAAATCCAATTCTGGGTAGCTCTTTAAAAAAAAAATAAAGTACACATGAAAGCTGAAGAGTTAAATTCTGACTGTTTGAAGCAAAGGTTGTGGATTTTGTTTGGGTAATGCCTTCAGAAATAGTTCTTAGCAGGTCAGTTTGCTGACATTTCTTTCCCCTTGACATTACAGATTATTCAAGTAAAAGTGTGATCTCAACGTTGAATTTTCTCACATATAGTTAAATAAAACACAAATTGAAAAAAACAACTTTTTCAGGTCATACTCTGGCAAGAAGGTTTAACTAAGAGTTAAAAAAAAATACTTGAATAGAGTGAGAAATACCTGACTTAGAGTAAATGTGCTGAATGTGTTCAGGCTATCCCACAAATAGAGGTGATTCTAAATCATTGGCTTTAGGGTTGCAGCTTGAGAGCCCAGGTGTCATGGATAATTCCCACTCAGATATCCAGAGCCTTCGCTATCTCACCCCACTCCTCTTCTTCTGGCTTACTTCACCTCTGTTTAAGAGACAAGCTGCCATCCCATTGATCCCCCTCCCTCCGAACAGCTACCAAATGCCACCCCCCATCCTCAGACCCAGGTACAAGGGCAGACAATAAACTTATGGGCAGAAGGGAGGGCAGCACTTCCCGCTGAGTGTAATTGGGATTTAGGAAAGTTAAACACTTCTCAAGCACAAAATTCCAGCATGGGCAGCAGACAGGGGATTCTGTCCTAGGCCATTCCACATCCACCTGATCAGGAGGTCAGTCCCATCATCATACTTCTTGCCCATTTTGCACTCTCTTGTACTTGTTGGTGACTCTGAAATCTCTCTCATTTACTTCCAGCAGCACTGTGGACAGTTTTTGATGCTGGCTGAGGCTCTTAAATCATTTTAAGAGGTGTACAATCCAAGAGAAAAAGTCACAAAAGCAACAAGAGTGAAGACAAAACAGTTTATTGTGTGTATACAGGGACTCTAGTCACCAAATAATCAATGGGTAGAAGTAGATTCAGATATGAAAGAAAAGCACAAAGTTTCAAGTGAACCAAATTTTTGGGGACAATTAAACTAAGCAAACACCAAGCTTTAATATGTAGTTTGTGCCGACTATATTGAGTAATGTAGTTTGTAATATTTGATTCTCCTGCCACACATTTATGCCTCTACCTTGTCCTTAAAGGCAGATGTGCAGCTTCAATTTCCAGTGGTCATTTGGCATCAATGACCACTGGACATTTTTTTTAATCATTTTCACTGTCTTGCCACCAGGGGCACTAATGCACTATTTGGCATTAAACTTTGATCTAAATCAGTGAGTTTATAAAAATCAGGTAAGATGTAGACAAAAGTAATGTGCCCTGGTGTGACGCAGTCGATCGCTAAATTCTAGTCATCTCAGTGCCCACGCTGTGCATCAAAAGTGGCACGAATGATTCACCAAAATTCATGACAAGAAAGGAAACCTTATGGTCAGAGGTTTCTGCAGCATTCAGCACACTGATATCAGTGGTCAGATATTTGCACAGAAGCTACATAATGATGGTTACTTTTGTGACTCACATAATTGTAACAATGTACAAATTTCAATTTCAATTGTGCAAGTGACCCAAGATGGCAGTAAGTCACCAGATTGTGAATACAATACACTTTGATCCCCAATGGGAAATTCCTTATTATGCGACATGCTTTTCCAATCTAAGGTGCTAAATATTAATAAAAATATAACCGTAAGAGATCATGTTTATAAAATATATAAACATGATCTATATATGTTTAT
>CAEGAF010115046.1:0-11897 GCA_903067075.1 Micropoecilia bifurca
GTTTAAACTCCCTGTTGTCTTAACAAATTTTTTTTTTTGTTTTTTTTTTTTTTTTTTTGCCCCCCCCCCCCCCCCCCCCCCCCCCAACTTATTTTTTTGTTTACTAAAGTTGTTTGTGATCATCCAACGACAGCAGCATTGAAAATCCAGTCGTGTCTGATAACCTGTCGGGCTGCCCAACTAATGCCAGAGATTTTGATTCAAGAACAGCAGCAGCACCTTTTTGTCCTGGTCAGACACAAAACTCTGTTTCCAAATAAGACAGCGTTTCTCCATCTACACATGGAGGCGTGGTTGCTAGGAAACCCTAAATCCTGATGCTTTGTTACACATAAGTCAAAAGCCGAAGCAGCAATAACGGAAGTAATCATCACCTGCTGTCAGCCTGTAAAACATTTGGGACTAAGCGTGCGCTGCTGGACAGAAATTGCTGACCAAAGCACGATTTCCCTGACCTGTCGTCAAATATATTACAGAGGCTGTTCCCTTTTTACAAATGCTGTTTTGTAGATACTTCCCAACAAGGACACACACACAAAAATATATAATTTAGCTCAAATATATTTTCTCAACAACATAGAAATGACATTAGTTTTTATCTTGCTAGCAGCATTCACATAGTACAGGCCAAAGGTTTGGACTCAGTCAATACAGTTCATTTTTTTGTTCAAATTCCCCTTAAAGAAAAGTTCTACAGAGTTGGGAGTATATTTTCTATTATCAAATGTTGCTTTTATTGATCTACCTTTTTTTAAATTTTATTCAGTTTAGCTTTAGGTACATAAACAAAAATGATCCAAGGTTTGAGTTGGAAAACTCCACGACTCCAAACAAAAAAAACCAAATCAGTTTAAAGATTGGCCATGCTGTTCAAGCAAAAGTAGCTACTTCTAAGAAAGCAAGAAAAAAAAAAATGCCTGACAACGGTTTAGTAGAAATATATCCTAACTTCATATAACAGTTAAATTCTTTTGTCGCAAGGTACCCCAATGAGCCTGTTTTTCTTTTTGTCTATAAATTTGGTTTGCTTCCAAATCTTTGGCCTTTTTAAAGTTTGTTTTATGGCTCTTGTGCTGGTGTAGTGTGGACAGTAAGTTACTATACATGCTAAATCCTAGTAACTCAGCTTTGTCCTGAACAGATCTTCACAGCTGTATGAATTTCATCCAGTCTATCCTCCCGTCAGGTCAGTGTTCCAGCAGCTGCTTCATGGCTGACTTTAAGTGAGGTTGTGCATCTGGCTGTCGTGGACGGCTGGAGTCTGTGTCCAGATGACGATATTCCAGGAAGAGAGCTGATCTAACATGGAGAGATTGCTTCAGTAGATCCATGTACATAAGTCATATGTGGCATCTTAAAGGATTTTCAGAGTCTTATTGACAGTTTCTTGAATTTGTATGAAAAAGCATGTGTAGAATGAGACATGATTGTTATCTATAGTAGAATTTAGGTAGCCGTAGCATGTGCACTATGATGCTGTCCTCAGCTTTATCTCTGCTCTTCAGAATACAAAATGTACAAACGCTTTCAGAAGCATTTGGTTTCCAGGCTACCACTGCTCATCCCGTGGCCTTTCCTCTCTCTCTGTTATAATTCTGTCTCTTTCACTCAATACCAAACTGATGACCCTGGGTGACAGGGTGTTGTCTGTAGCTTCCCTCCCCTTTAAAATGCTGCCCCAGTACAAATCAGGGGCTGCAACCAGTGGTCAGAGTTCAAACAGCTTCCATAAAATTAAGCATTTCAATTCTTTAAAGTAATATTTTTCATATAAAAATGAAACCCTGTAAAAACCCAAATTAAGCTGACATGTCAGCTGTATGTAGAGAGGCTAAATCCAACAGTTGACATTTAACATAAAGTCTCTATAGTGTGCGCGCTAATGCTGCTGATAAATTATTCAAACTCTTCATGTTGGTTCGACTCTGCTGGGATCCGACCCGACTAGTTCTCCAGCGTTCCCAGGCATAAAAATGCAATTTGGGAATTCCAGCGGGGAATTCCCCTGGTAGCTTTGGTTCAGAAGAGACTTTTGGTTCTGTTAGATGCTTGTGAGCTCTTCTTACCTTTCTGTTCTCGTGTCGGTGGGAGACCTCGGACAGTTCCACAGTTACAAACGGGAGTTTTGCAGTCGACGTTCAGACTCAGGTGTCGTGTAAAGATTTGTCCTGATTCTTGCTAATTCTAATTCTGATTACTCTAAGAACAGCTGCAAGTAGATGTGGTGATCTGTTGGATGACTCAATGACGGCTGTTTGAGGCGACGTGTAAAATAGTATTTTGACATTCTCCACTATCTTTAGCGTATGGTCATGAGTGTCAGCCTGCATGTGTGTGAATCCTAAAGTATCTAAATTCTTACTTCTTGAGCCAAGACTTCCAAACGTCTAGCAGCATTTTCAAACCCAGACTGCTTGATAACTGAGGTGAAGCTCAATTGGCCAATAGAGATCAACTTTGCTGTGATTCGCTTGGCCTTAATGTTGTCTGCCTGAAGTCTTTTGCTCCCTCGCTGCCTGACATGTTGCAGAAAATTGTTTCCTTTTTAAACAGCTTAATCATCCTTAAAAAAAGCAAACTCTTAGACTCCCTCTCTCTGTTACGGCATCCATAACAAAGAGCCTGGCCAAGTGACGCTCACATGGTGTTTACTGATCAGAAAGGATGAACTAGTTAGAGTTTTTGGCTCGGTGAAGCTGACATTTTCCCATCTCCAGCTGACTTCTTGGTTTTATCTTGGTGTAGACTTAAAAGAAGATAATTTACCTTCAAGGTAGGGCTATTTTCCATACACAGTATTTAAACTCCCTATAAAAGCTGAGGAGGTTAGGTTGAGTCTAATCTTTGTTTATATGCATTTCCTCAGCTCCCAGATCCTCTCCACAACTTAGCTTATGCTTTGTGTAATCCTTTAACACTATGGAAAATTTCTGACCATAGACATCTGCCAAAGTCTCCTGGGGTCAAATCATTAAATGAACGTAACTTTGTTGTTTTGCTTTATTCGAGATTGAACTCAGTTTTTGACTTTATTAAATCTGTCAAAAAAGCAACCAAAAAACCCTCCTAATAGAGATTCTTCCTGAAGCTTTTGCTTTTATTATGTCAGGCTCTAAAGACGAAGCTGGTGTAAACCTTCTTAGAAAACATCGCTGAATAAATGTGTTCAAATAGAAGCTTCTTGCGAGTATTTCTTCTTCCAATTGTATTCTTGATAAACTATGTACATCCTCAGCTGCGGTGTATTCCAGGTCAAGGTCTTGCACAGACGGTGTAAATGTTTTGGCAATTTAGAAATGCCTTATTATTTTTCTTCTCTTCCTCCAATGATTAAAAGAACGTGAGGACATGTTAAGGTACGGTCATCTATACCGATTCAAAGTCTTTATTTGGATAAATTGCTACTGATGCAGACCAGAGGTCCAACATTAGCGAGGGCAGCGCACCTGATTAAGAGGAATAAGGTTATAGTGAGTTCACTTCTTATAAATTATACATGAGGGAAATGGAGGCAAAGCTGCTGACACTTTTTTTCCCTCTCCCTCTCTTAGTTGGAAAAACGCTATAATGGCAATAAAATCCTTACCAAACTTATTCATAGAACTCCAGGCCACCGAAGTTCTTTTTTTTCCATTAGAAGCATTTTGGGGCAGAAAGGCCCTGTTACATAATCAGGAAACTGCTGATAATTTACTGGACTTAAAGGGAAATGATGAATGAACTCTTGCGACAAAACCTCCTCGTGCTGTGAATATTTATTGCAAGTAAACGTCTCTTCTCGGTCTGTTGGAGTGTTTACACTAACACGGCTCGGAAGAGGGGAAACCGCCAGGGAAGCGGCGGACGGTGAGGAGGCAGCTGGGAAACGTGTTGAGTGAAATGAAAGGAGTCACATTCGGAGAGAAAAGTAAATCCACAGTCTCATCCATCAGTAATGGCAGGCTGTCTATACGTTGAAGGACTGAGCCGTGCAAAAAGTGCCCTGGTGGGCCCTGCTGCCCGTCGCCGTAGTGACAGGCATCTCCCCTGTGAGTCATGATTGGTCGAACGGATTGTCAGTAAGCAGAGCGCCTGTGCGTGTGTGTGTGTGTGTGTGCTCACAGAACAATTTATGACTTCACATAGTGGCAGTGAGAAATGTCCTCATATGTTCTATGTACGTCATGGATTATTTCTGCCTCTCTCTCTCTCTTGCTTAGAAAAACACACAGGTGTTTTTTTCTTTTTCTTTTTTCCTTCTGACCCTGGAGCAAATGGTTTTTCTTGAAGACATGCAGGTTAATCACCAGGGCTGCAGAGAGAGAAGGGTGGTCAGGTTTGGCTCGGCAGCTTTGCAAGTGAAGATTTAAAGTAGGAACAGAGCTGTGTTGCAATAAACTTCAGTCGTCATTTTGTACATTGCAGTTGCCATGGAATCCTTGGATGCAATATTTAATGTACTACATGCCAGTTAGCGTAGCCGGTCAGTATGTGACTGTCATGTAGAGCTCAAAATATAAATATTTATGCAACATGCAAGTTTGTTTGCCGATAAGCGGGAGTGGACTACCAAAATAAAAGCTGTTTCTTGGGAACTTTACGTGAACTTCTTATGGCGAGACTGAATTGCTTCAATCGTTGCTCATGTTGCCTCTTGTTTCTTCTCAACTTGCGCAATGTTATTTTGATAGTTCACTTCTGCTTAGTTAATTAGCATATTGGCTAAATATTTAGCTGTGCGCTAAATATTTAGCTATGAGCTAAATATTTAATTTGTTTCCCCAGTATTTAGCGTGCTAGCTACATATGTAAATAACAACTACATATGTAGCTGAATTAAATATTTAGCTCATCAACTAAGTATTCTGTATAAAATGACATTTATAAATGTATGAAAAACATGGTAAAAATATTTAGGAAAAATATACATTTTCTCTTATTGCAGGCTAAATAACCCAAATTTGTCCTGTTAATTTTACTGTGTAACTTTACAAATGGCTCCATATTTTAACAAGGATGTTGTGTTGACACACACATGAACATCTCAACATGCAGACTGGTCGAGCTGGGATTAAGTGGCCAGTTGTAATCTTTGAAATTATTGCTGCTTTTCTAAGAAGATAGAAGAGATTGCATTTGTTTTCCCAAACAGATTGTAAAGCCATTCTAGGTGGCTCAGTGTATTGCTACACCTCTACCATTTAGCATTAGAACTGGATATGTGTTAGTGCCGTTGGTGCCGTTTCCTGGAAGTATATGAACTGTTTGGTATTTTCGTCCTCTGAGACGATGTTATAGCTGCAGGAGCAATCCATCATTTAGATGAAGATGGCATGAGCTGGTTTGGAACCGGAAGCCGTAAAACATTTCAGAATTAAAATGAAAACATTGAATTTTGCTTCAGGAAAGTTGATATTTGTGGAAAGCCTTTACAGTATATCATGAAGCTAACCACATCCCTTTGCTAATGTGGTCGGGTGACGTTTACGGTACTTGTTAGAATATTGCTTCGATAAATCCCAGAGTGATATCAGCTGATTGTGTTCTTAAAGTAGCACTCCGACTCCCATGATGCCTTGGAGGATGAGAGACGGAAAGGCAAAGGATGTTTTCCAGCTGTTTTCCCATTTCTCATAGTATGTCATCCTGTCATAGCTTTACTCATTTTCTCTATGATGGGTATTGTCTTTTATCAACTGAACTCTTAGATTTCTTCTGCTTGTTCTCTGCAATGTGAAATGCAAAATATAAAAAAGGTTACACAAAGGCAGTTTTGGTCGTAATGAAATTAACATATTTTTGTGTCTGGTTTCAGTTGCTTCCATTGAGTCTCCATTAACATTTCTGCATTCCTGTGGTTGGTAATATATATTAAGACAAATAGTACTTTTGAAGTTTTACAAGAAGCATCCCAGCTAGTGTATAATGCTAGTGCATTATAAAGCTAAAATTCACTGAGTGGGTCTGGACTTTTTTTGTTTAAAGTAGAATTTTAACAGTTTGTGTCTTAAACTTAACTTGCCAAGGCTTGAGGCAAAAATAGTACATTTTGTTTCTACTGTAACTCCGCAAAAGAACATAGTAGGATTGCAAAAACAAAACTACAAATTCAGAGAGCTGTCGTCTGTCTGTTCTGCTCTCCGTCTGTCGTAAAGCAGCAGAAGTGTTTGTCTGGACTAGCTTGAACATGAATTTCTCCCTCGAATTTAAGCTGCTTGGTTCCAGTCCTTGAGGAACAATTTCCTACATCTTGTATAAGGAGAAAACCCAACTATTACTGGTTTGAGGCATTTTTGATTTGCTTATCAATTCTCTATTTGCATAAAACTCCAGTGTGGTTATTGGGATTTATGTGGTAACCCAGTGAGAAGTTTATTTACCACAATGACTGATCATTTTCTTTGAAGAGAGCTCATTCAGGAGGGTAATAATTGTGGCTGTTGGTTTAGTTAGACCCACAAGCAATATTGTTTTGGTAAGCGTCTTGTATTTGTATTTTTTCATTATTGGTAAGTTGAGCTGATAACTCTGTTTGGCCTTGGCTTATTTAAGTTATGTAATTCAAAGGTGTGTTTTAAACAATGAATGAGGCTGGCTTTATGCCTCAAGCTGCGACTATTTTTATCTGTATTAAAGTAGGGCAAGCAGCAGATCAGTTTAGAAAAAATAGATCAGTCTAACCATGACGCTTGTAATGTTATACTCTGTTCCCAAGATGAGGCTGTACACAATTTGGGTTTTCATAACATGTATGGAAAAAAGGAAGAATCCGCTGTCATAAGTTAAATGACTCCTGTGTTTATTTTTTTTTTCCATTTTTGTTCCTCACCTTAGTTTTGATCTTTTGGTTGTGGTTTTATTGTGGTAATATTATTTCGCTGGAGCTCTATTGTGTTCTGCTAATCTTTTTTTGAGCTAAGTTGTAATTTTAAGAGTTTTTGATTTTCCCCTACAAATTCAAAATGTGAGAATGCTCAGTTGTGCCAATTAGTTTTATTCTATTCTCACCTGCTATGAACATATTTTTTTTAGAAAAAAACAAACCTCAATGTTTGGGCTGGACTCTTCCCTTTATTTTTGTCTTAAACAGATGATTAGCAGGTGCTCGACTTGCTCAACTTTCACAAACTGATATGAATTTGCTGGGGTTTTTTGAGTGAGGATCTGTGAATTTTTGGTTCTATGTTCCTTACCTTTTGTAGTAAGATATGGCTTTGAAAATTAAATAAATCCTTTGAGCATGGGTTTTAAAGTAGTCAGGTGTACACGGTTTGTTTAAACAGACTTTAGGGGCGCTGTGGCAGTGCAGGGGTTAAGCGTACAACCCATATAAACAAGTTCTCCATGCAGCCCTCACAGGCTCAAATCCCAGCCTGGTGACCCTTGCCTCATGTCATCCCTCTCTCTCATTACCCACCTTCCTGTGTTCGTGCACCTTCAAATTAAGGTTACCTGAGCCAAAAAAACCTATAGAAATTTAAAAACATGCTTTAACAAATTAAAGTAAAAATGTTTATCGTAGCAAAGTACAACAGTTTTGGTGAATATCAAGACCACTATTTAACAAGAAGCTTTGTCTTGGATATTTTCTTTTTGGTCAGACAATGTCCATGGTCTACGTGTTTTAAGTAAACTGTATTTTATATTGTCCTTTTAATGTTATTCTCTCATCAAAAACACACATGGAGCGCTGCTTTAATTCTTTCATGCAGGTTTAGGAAATTGTTTAATTTCCTGTTGTCGCCAATCAGTCAGATGAACTCTGGCTCTCACAAAGCCCCGCCTATTTCCGCAAAGCTCCTCCTTCTCATTCCAGTGTTCCTGACAACTGTTGTAAACGGCATAACAGAGGAACATTGTTCCGATGATGCGCTGAAAGCAAAGTGTTGGAAAGAGGAGGAGCTTCTTAAAGAGACAGAGAGTCAATATCAAGGCGTCAAATTGCGAAGTTACATTTCTTTAAAGTGATGTTTGATTATGTAGAGCCGAAAATATCTGGAGGGGGGAAATCAGCAGAATTGGCTGGGGCCATCTGATACAGTGTCTGCTTGTTAGCTTCCAACATTATGGGCGTGGTGCATTAAACACATGAAATAAGATGTTCATGGGAACTTAGAACCTGAACGATGCCAAACCTCTTTTCATTCCTACAGTAATTGACATCTAACGGCATTAATATATGGGCCAATCCAGAAGATACTTCTCACAACTAGATGAGTACCAAAAAAATTCATATTTTTTATAGTACTCCAGTACTGACACTTTATTAAATTTTTCTTTTTCCATATCTGTGGATCAGCTGGACTACTGTCCCCAAATGGATCGACGTAGGTGGTTGTGGGTGTCTTTGACGTGGCAATGTTTTTTTGTGTTTGGTTTATTTTTTATTTTTTTTATGTTCTGGTTGGCAATTTTTGCGTAAATCTGATTCAAAAGCAACACGCCTGAAGCGGTTCGAATTGTTGGCACCACTTAGTGAGCAGGTGGGAGTAAATGACAATCAATACCAAACAAGCGCAGCGTCAACAAAAATGTGAAACAACCGGCGTGTTGTGAACAGACGTGAATGAAAAGAGAGGAAGAGGACGTGGCTGCAGAGGGAGGCTTATGGAGGGTCCGCTGACGGGATCCAGCAGGGCGAAATGGAAAATGAATTCGCGCTAATTTTAGCGTTAAGAGACAGATTTACAAGCCAAGTATATTACAGCTTCGGCCGCATGCTTTACGTTCCATCGTTTTCACGTTCACGTCCACGTTCAGTATTTCATCAATTGCCCAGTCAAACGCAGCCTATTATTAAACCACAGTCCGATCTGTTTCTTGCTCTCCGCTTACAAACTCTTGTACACAACCTGAGAGAGTGAGCAGCGGCAGGAGACGCAGGCCTGTAAAAGGTTTAGCCACAAACATTAAAAGATACACAGTCTGCAACACACTGATTAGCCTCCTGCTACATGTTTCTCTGCTGTATGTCACAGAGAGAATAAACAGGGACAAGCAGACACTGGCCATGCCCTGCTGTTTATGCGCTGGTCCTTCTGTGCGCGTGTGTGTGTATGTGTGTGTGTGTGTGTGTGTGTGTGTGTGTGTGTGTGTGTGTGTGTGTGTGTGTGTGTGTGTGTGTGTGTGTGTGTGCTGAAGCCCCTGCTGTTTGGCAGGTCTCATCAACAGTATCCAAATGAGCCTCTAGTATCTGGGTCTTTCCTCTGCTGCATTTAGAGCACAAACATTAAAGTCCTAAAGCTGTTTGTGTTTGAGGCTGTCACTTGATGTTTTTTCCAAGCCCTTAAAAACATCCTCCGTTAGTCTTCCTGCCTCTTCTACTTGCAGCACAACCAAACATTTTTTGTCCAGTCCGCGCCCCCTCTGCCCCCTCCACTCTTTTCCTCCTCATCTCACACACATACACACACTGTCCAGCCAGCTGCCTCCTACTCTGTTTTCCAAATATCCCAGTGTGCAGCTTTAATTTTCTTTGGAAAGAACATCATTTTGTTGGATGCTTGATGCCATCCAGTTTTCTTAAAATGTTTCCAAGAGCTTTAGTTTTGAGTTTGTAGCTATAATTTTGATCTGAGTGAAGACTTAATCAGCTGGGTTTCCACAAGTGTCAGCTCTTGCTCCACTTTTATTCTTTTAAAGCATCTTTTTTTTTGCATTTGCCTTACAACGTGTTTTTTGTTGATGTTGATTGTTTTCTTTTTCAACTGAAAAAAAGGTTGGTTCTTAGCTTTTACTGCTTGAATGTATTTTTTATTTTCCTTATGATGCTGTAAAAGACGGTGAAAGCGTATGACAATCCCCGATAAATAGAATTGTTCAAACAATACGTTGGAATTAAAATCGAAAATGAAAATCAAACGTTTGTGTACGTCTCCTTACCAGAGCATAGATTTGAAATTTTTCTAAACGCACAGCGTTAAAAAAAGAGCACATAAACTCAGTGAGGTTGAGTTAAAAGTTACAATAAGTTGATATTTATTAAGTTTCTTCTTATGAATAAATTAAGATTAGTCATTCCTGGAGGCTATCTGGATGTAGGCTGAAGAATCAAACACTTGTTTACTGCATGTAAGGAATGAATTGCCTACAAACGTTTTAAGATTGTAGATTTAATGTGGGATTAATGGGAGACGATGAGCAAGATGGCTAAAGTGGTAATGTGAGAGTTCAAGTGGATTCGTCCCACATAGCAGCTATGCTTGTGGTGAGGCTCTGCACCACTTAAATAATTAAATCTTCTCTGAGAAGTTATGCATGTTTATGTACTTGTGTGCAATGCGTCTTCCTCAACAGACGCTGTTTTTCCCCATGAGACCATATCAAGCTACACCTTGTTTTCAGTCGGACGCTGTTACGAACATACTTTAGTGCAAGCAAGCATTCTTGATAAATGCATGTCTTAGTAAGGAGTTGAAGGAGAAGGTGACCATGAAATGTGCTGTGTGCAAATGGAGGGGAGGGAGGAAAAAAAGAAAAGAAAAAAGAGAAGAGTCTGGAAAGAAAGACTGAAGAGAGAAATCATGTTTCCATTGCTTCACTGAGAGACGGGGAGAGGAGGCCATAAGGAGGATGGCAAAGTGACAAATGTCTGGCCACAAACTGAAGCCAAGAGGAGATTGGTCTGCAGAGGAAGGGCCGAAGGAAGAAAAGGAGGGAGAGTATTATATGCAATTAAAAGTGTGATCACTGGGGTCTGAAATCACTTTTCCCAGACAGTTCTGTTGGACTTGGCTTCTTGTCGGAAACGCCGAATAACATCAGTCGTTTCACCGAATGTATGCGTGAATGCGTGCGCGTGTGTTTGTGGGGGGGTTAGCATGAGATGCACTACAGGTTTGTGTTTCTCTCATGTTCCTACAACATGCATTGGTTTAGTGGGAGCATAAATTCTAGAGTGGGGTGTGTTAGCCGTTAAAAAAAAATGTCTTCAAGTGTTTAAAACTATTACTGGATCCATGGAAACCTCTGACCCTCCCACAGTGGGACGGAGAAGGAGGTCTGCGATAACAGCTAATACGAGATGAGACGTTGTTGAACTTCTTACAGTTCAGTGCACTCATAAGACCAGCTAATGTGTGGTTCGCCTTGTTCCTATAGAACTCAGTCAGACCGAGTACAGCAGCCCTGACTGGTCCTTCATTTGAAGGGGCAACTGGCCCAAGATATTCACACGAGATGATTGTTTCATTTGTGTTTCTGCAACCTTTCAGAACCCAAATGTGCTTGCAGGTCTTCTCTACAGTGTGACAGACTCCCCAGCAGCTGGCAATGTTGTTTCCCAACTACATGACCACAGCATGAATGAAAGTTCCTCTGAGCTCTTTTGCTTTGGATGACCTATATATAAACCAAAAGGAGTTTATACTGAAAAGAATGGTCACTGAACTTTTAATGCTATAAATGTCACCTTTCTTTTTTCCTCTTTTTGTTTTTTGCCGCTACTAGCAAAAACTATCGGAACAAACTGCATTTAAAAAAAAAAAGTTAAATCTGCATGTTGACTTCCCTCCGTTTCTGTTTCTGTTTGCTGAGGCAGTTTTTAAAAAATATTTTTTAGTCTTGACAAATCCAGTGACTTATAGTTGGACTGAATTTCTTGATTCATGTTTTGCCTTTCTTTTTCTCTTTCCTTTTTTTCCCCACATAAACTCTTTGCCAGTGTTTTTAAACCATCCCATCCTCTCCTTTCACAGGTGGGATTACAAGAATCATTTATTTATGCTTAACATGACAGTTGCAGCTCAACGTGTCGGTCCTTGGCAAGAAACTGTATGTTTTCCCACCAATTCATCTTTTTAGGTATTGATTTAGAAGGCTTGGATTGGGGAATGAATTGATGCCGATCCAGAATACTACAGGCTTCAGGGAGAAAACTGAATGTTTTTCCTTATTATTCTGGAATTGTGCAACTCATG
>CAEGAF010115047.1:0-15741 GCA_903067075.1 Micropoecilia bifurca
AGGGACAACTTTTTTCTATAACAGAATTCTTCACAACACATAAGTTCTGCAAATAAAACAGTGTACTCTGGTAAATTTGTTATTTTTGAATAAAATTACATAAGTGAAAAATTTCACTCATGTCTGGTCTTAAAGCCCACCATGGAGTCAGCTCAAGTTTTATTTTATAAATCACGCACTACGTAGTTTTCACAATTAGTATTTGAGTGTTTTGTGAAGATTGACTCCTGGTCAACTTCAGTTATTGCTAACATATCCTCTCATTTGGATACATTTTAATGAAACATCCAATTTCATCTCTGAGATGGTTCTTGGATATATCATCTCCTCTGAATAAAAACAAAGCAGACACTCTTAATGCCTTACTTGATTGCCTGAATTATTTGAAATCACGGATGGCTCTTCACTCTCTGAATTCAGAATGACCAAAACCATCATAATGCTGTCGGGACCCTTTGACCATTCCTCTCACGGTTATAATCTTAATCTCTTAGAAACAATCAGGAAAACGTTTTCCAATAAACATATGTTAATTTTTTTTGTGCTGGGGGATTTTTTTCCACTCTAGGATCATTTTCTCATTTTATGTGCATAACTCTGAATTTTTTAAATTTAGACAGTTTTAAACGTGTTTAAAAATGAACTTGAAATTCACCGTCATCCAATTAATCTGTAAAGTGTTTTTCATAAATCTATTTCGAACCAACAAGAAAATGAACTTCAAGTTTACCACTTTTGGTCAAATACTTTTGCTGCCATCTAGTGTTGCTATCTCACAGACACACTTCGACAATACATACCAATTGTATCCAGGGTCCCAAGTGGGGGGAGCACTCATAGAAGCAAGTGTCCTGGATGAAATGTTTCTTGCACTTGGAGCTCATAGCACCGCAGTGGTTCCAGTTGAAATAATACAGGTAAGAGTTGTCATTGTGAGCCTCTTCGCTTGTGTTAGCGGTGCAACATGCATTCTCACGCCAGGGGGCGCACTGCAAAGAGGACGTTACATCACGACTTGAAGTTACCCCTTGAAATGAAATAGCCTTCTTTGCTGTCAATTAACATCTTCCATGTGTTTCTAACCTGAAGGTGCAGTGCTCCCTCAGGGCCAGGCTCCACTTTGTGATGTTTTGCATCCATGCACATGTTGAGTTGATCCAGACACAGAGCGCCACTGGAAATGGCGAGCAGACAGCACAGGAGCAGCAGCATGACTGTAGAGGTGAAAAAACAACTTGTGGAGGTTTGTTATCACGTGGCCAAGAAAACACAAAAACAGCAGCCATTCCCTAAAAGTACTTTTCAAAAATTGAGCTTAATATGTTGGTATGTCTAGGCATTTTTAAACCATTACCAGAAATAATTAAAATTTGTATTCATTATTAAATTTAAGAAACCTTAGCTCCTCCTTAATTCACTCCTTGGACATGTCTGTATTTTTTTAGTCTTGTTAGCGCAGAGTAAATTTAGGATTATGTACATTATTTATGTTGCCTTCATTTGTCATTTAAAGTCATTCATATGCATTCATTCATTTCAATCTAAATTTTCCACCTGCATACCTATAACAGTCCTTTCAAGCGTCTGCCCCTACTACTGCTATACAGAGGTAACAACCTGTTTTTTTTTTCGAGAGTGTAAGACTAAATATTCCCACTGCTGGAACAAGTGGGACTGCCACTTCTCAAGGCCACAGGACACCGGCATCATATATTTATCAATACAGTAAAAAAATATTAGACTACAAGCTAAACTTTTATTAGAAGTGCAGTTGTGACTAAGTTAAAAACAATAAGGGAATCACCTACTGAGTTGAATTCAGACTGCTATACACAGTAGTATGCAAAGATATTTAAGTTTTTGAACACTATCAAACTGTAATAAAAATACATTATTTTCTATGTAACATAACTGAATCATTTCAAGCCTCTGCCCCTACTACTGATACTAAGTACAAAAGTGGCTGTTTTCTAGAGTGTAAGACATTGCTGTTCAGTGCTGTTCCATAATTATGACGTTGAAGGGAAATTATAAATGGTTTTTAAAAAGATTTTTACAAAGCGTGACATTCATTTCCATTCATACTAATGCCAAAACTTTGTAGACTCACCTTTTACAAAAGGACAACTGGAACTACTGTGGGTAATATTTTTAGCAATGGAAAACAGTCAGGACATAAATAATGTTGCTGTGCTGTATTATCCTGTATATATCTAGAAATGGGGTATTTGCTACATATGAAGACCACACATACTGTTCAGTCTTTTCCCAGGATACAAAATCAAAACTTTTACCATAGACTAAACATACCACAATTTCTTTCATAGTGTCAAAAAGTCTTGCTTTTAGACTTAGTCGAAAGAAATAAAGAACAAATCTCTTTTACCTTTTCAGTTTCTGTCTTGACAAAATTATCAAGTAAAACTTTATCCCCAGTCAACCTCGAGCACACTTCTCCAGACAAAACAGGAAATTCAAAGTGCATACTTTGAACACTCCTCTCTCAAGCTTCCTGAGTGGAGTGTGGACGAAGACAAATCCCTCCATAACTAGTAAGTAATTTGCTTCCAAAGTTCAAAGTCTAGGTCACAGTTGTTGGAAATAGCAAGAACAGACAAAAAGAGTGCAAGTTCCTTCACTGAAGTGTGTGATAATCTGAGATTTTATTACATGTGGTAGGAGATAGTTTGACCAACCTTGAGGTTGTTCATCCTCCCTCTCCTACCTACATGTGATTGAAAAACTTACAGAAAATAGTATTGTGAGTCATTAGAAGAAAAAATAAGCATTTCAGATATCTTTTCGCCACACGTGTGAGTATCTGGTTTAGTTCAAATATTAACAATACACAGGATGTTTTTAATATGAGAAGTCACTTGGGCCAACAACAGATGTTTTATGTTATCAGATCGGAATAAACATCCATAAATCTTATAAACTGTGGGTAGAAAAAAAACAAAGAAAGGCAAACATTCAAAAGAAAAAAAATTAATGTGTCTTGAGGCTTGTATCATTCATTTGTGAGGGATGAGTACACTCAACACACCTTGACATGTTGGCATGTAAAATAGCTCCTGCTAATGATAGCAACTTTGGGATTACCTGTACCAGGGTCAATTGCAGTAATTTCTTCTGAAAGTTTATCAGCTTCTGTTTGTTGTCAGTCATCAACAGCAACTAGATTGAACCAAAACTCAGTGAGTTGTTTTATATTTGGGCTATCATACAAGTAGATATTTGATCTCTATTTTTGACATTTTGAGTAATTTCGAGTGTTGTACTGTTCTTTTTTCTTTTTCTGGTTAATAACAGATGAGTACAAATTAAGTCTGAATTTATGATCATGCTTCAGATAACAAAGAGGAAAGAATCTTGTGTGCTCCCCGTTTTCTTACATTTCCATTACAAGTTACACAAACATGCACAATACTAAATTAACGTTTTCTTTGCGTCATTGTGTCAAAGATATAAGCCATTGTTTGAAGAACAATGTTGCTATTGTACGGAAGAGGATAAGGGCCACCAAAAAAAAAAAATAAAATAAAATTCTGACTTTAAAGTCAGAATTCTGAGATTAAAGTCAGAATTCTGATTTACGGAGACCCTAATCCTCTTCCGTACTATTGTCGGGACATGCGCTTAATGTATTTTTTACGCAAGCGGAACACTTCTGAGGGAGACTTTATAGATGAACACCGCTTGTTTCCGGTTTTCGTTGTTTTGAATTATTTCGAAGCAGCAGCGAGATACCGATAGGTACAGAGTTTAATATCCTTCAAAATATCATCCTTTATCGTTTGGAATGTATTCTAATGATTCTTTAAATCTTTTCTTTAAAATAGTATAAGTATATTCCCGAATTTAAAAAAAACCTGTGCTGCTGTTGCGTTTCAGGTCGAGCTCCGGGTTTAAAGCTCGAGCTCAGACTCGCATTGACTTATTTTTGGACTTATTCTCTGACAGTTATGTCGACACTGTTTCCGTCCCTGCTCCCGCGGGTCACCGAGTCTCTGTGGTTCAACCTGGACAGACCTTGCGTGGACGAGACGGAGCTGCAGCAGCAGGAGCAGCAACATCAAACTTGGGTATACCTTCACCCTCTGCTCCATGTCGTCCCTGCTCCCAGTTCCCGTGTTTTTAAACTTGTGATCTCTGGTCACTTCAGCTGCAGAGCATCGCGGAGAAAGACAACAACTTAATGCCCATCGGAAAACCTGTTTTTGAGGTAATCGCAGGCTGAGAACAAAACTTTCTGCGTGGATAAAACACTCTCTTTTTTAAAATCACATTACAACCACGTGCTTTATATAAATAAAGCACTAATGACTTTCATTATTAGTAGCTTGCCAGGAAGGGGGAGGATACACACCAAATAGATTGGGAATAGAACCCGGGACAGCCGGGTAGAAGACCATTGCTCTTGTACATGGAGCAGGTTCTTTTCCACCCTGCCATGTTCAATGCTAAAAATGTTGAAGATGATGCTCTGGGCAGAGGAAACTTGGTCCTTAAATATGCAGCCAGAGCTACAATAGCATTAATTAGATTAAGCATGTCCACATATTAGTCCAGACTGGAATCAAATTGAGATTACATGGTAAGATTTTAAATGAATATTTACACAAAAGCTGGTTGTCTTTGTTGCAGTAGCTCACAGTGGCTCTTCATTTAAACTGTTTGAACTTGAGCTGTTTTTTTTTCCAGAAAAGAAGGAGCAACAAATTCAGTCTGTAGAAGCTCTCAGATGTTAGAGACGTACCCTAAAAGGCTTGAAGTTGTAATTGTGGTGAAGGATGGCTCAAACTCAGGAGGCCTCCATGCACATGCATGCAACACTTTTCAGATCTCTTGGTGTTAGATATTTTTGAAAACTGTCCAAGAAGCGATATAAATCGTTACGTTCATTGTAGTTTTTATTTGATGGATGCAGGCAGGTTATGAAGAGGAGGAGGAAGAGGATGACGAGGATGAGGAAGACAGTGAGGAAGACTCGGAAGATGAAGAAGACATGCAGGACATGGACGAGATGAATGACTACAACGAGTCGCCTGATGACGGCGAGATCAATGAGGTACCTTAATTTAACCTTTTAATGTAGCTATCGGCATCACTTGTTGTTCTGATCAAACCCAAAATGGATCAATCTGCCTTTGTTCCCCTCGATCAGGTGGACATGGAAGGAGCAGACCAAGATCAGGACCAGTGGATGATTTAAAGCAATTTTCTGTCGCAATCAGCGTCTGGATTTACACTCGCTACCAAAAATGTGACTGATGCCTAACCACTCTGTGACTCAGATATGTTTTAGTATTTGTGCACCTGGGATGAAAATCTAGTTGAAACACATTAAGATACTTCAGGGGAGAGTTCAGGTGAATCTTAAGCTGTGATCCATCAGTCTTTAAAGCTGTAGACATTGTTGGGCATTGCTGTGAAGTTTGCTGCCTGGAACACACTTGGGAGATGGGAGATTTGTGTATAAATACTGCCATTGGTCTGCATTTCTTGTTTTCAACTGGAGGCTTACTTAACCAATACATCTGGTTAAAGCTGCTCCAAACCTGTCAGGTGCCCTGACGTAGACCCAGGTACTGTTTTGCACACGCTCAACCCAGCAATCTGCCATTTAAACTTTGACCTGGTCATATCTTCAGTCATGTGCTATGGAGATGTTCTGCGTTGCTGATTCAGGGAATATTGCTTTGGTCAGCAAAATAGTTTACCTGTACAAACAGCTTAAAAAAAAGAAAAAAAGTCCAGTTCCCTTTTATTGCAGTGCTACTGAATTGTGGTTGTAACGCTCCTTCAGTAGAAGGTTTAAAAAAAAAAAAAAAACATTGTAAAATAGTAATGTGTTCAGACAGAATGCCTCTGCCTATCAGCTCTCTCAGCTCTCTTATCTTTATGGTTTGCAGCTGGGAACAAATGCTCTGATTAAAGTTACAGGTCTCATTTAAAGGTCATCACAAAGATTCAGTTTTTGAGAGATTATTTTTGTTCGATTTGTATTTTTGATCTTATTTGCTATAAATTAAACAGCTACATATTTTATTAATGCTTTCTTGTTGATTATTGGGATAAATGTTAAAAATGTCTAATATTGGGTCAGGATTATGTAAATTCTGTTTAAAGGCTGGTAAAAAAAATTTAATTGTACTTCTCTGGTGAGAGTCCAACATTGACTATCTATTTCGGTGTTTAATTTCTGGAGCTGGGCCAGTGAACTGAAGTTTTACAGGGGCTCTGATGTCAAAGTGCATTTAAGTAACATGCGACTCACTTTATTTGAAAGTTATTTTATCTCTGATCAGTATTTTGAATCCTGATTTTAATATTTGAGTTAAATCACAATAATTTTCTATAGTTTACTCTAGTATCATGAAATATGATTGATAGATTGAAATCTAATTTCCTCATTTGTGCTGAATCCCCAACAACTTGTATTTGGGTGGATACAGAAAGCTTCACTTATCAATGCTGTTTCACAGCTTTTATAAAATCTTATGTATAAAAATAGAATGCCTTCCTCATTTATCTATAAACTACATTGCCTTTTAAAAGTATTTAAATTGGATTTAATTTTCAACTCTTTAAAAAATGCTTTGATACAATTTCATTGTAACTCTAGCAGCATATTTATGGCCAGTATCCCATTGGCAGGTGAAGCTATGTCACATCGTCAAAGTCTTTTGACAAAAAAAGTTCCTTCCAGGATTGTCTTGGAAGTATTGTGTTTGACTTAATTCATTCCCTTCCAAAAAGATTTCCCACAGCATGATGCTGACATTATGTCAGCATCATGCTGTGGGAATGATGCTGACATAATGGGGATGTCAGCAGCTGTGGGATGCTGACATGATGCTGACATTATGTCAGCATCATGTCAGCTGGCATGATGCTGACATGATGTCAGCATCATGCTGTGGGAAATCTGATGTCTGAAATGTCTAAAGGGATAACCCCTTCAGACATTTGCTTGCACTGGATTTTATTTCAAAGTATGAGAGCAGACATGACTGAATGCAATGGCACAACTCAATTTTGAGATAACATTTTAAAGCGTTTTAGAACCACTAATCACATTTTTTCCCCCATCAGTTGCTACTTTGTCACACACAATCCCAATAACACACTCCATGCTGAAATGTTAGTTTAAAATCAGATCATTTTTACTTTGTCACAGTTTTCTTAACAAAATTGCTATAAAATTAGCTGCCATTATTAACATGTATTCCAATAGTAAAGGTATTTTTATTTAATTCCCTGGTAGATCAGCTCAGCCATCCCATCCCTGATGCCCCTGCTGTACTCCAGCGTGGCTCGGTGGATCTTCCATTCATACAAGCCGCACTTCCGTAGGTATCGGAGAAACTTCGGAGCCCCGGGAAACAGCACATTGTCAGCCACAATCATAGACCCTTTTCCCAGCAGACCATATCCCTCCAGTAACTGAAACAAACAGAATGGAACAATGTTAATGTTTCTTTATTAATTTACTACCAGTTTATTTATTACTCTACTACCTGTAGGTCAGGCAGGTAGCATTTCTTCCAGTGGTCCATGAAGACAAAATCCAGCCTCTCCAGGTTGTAGTCGGACCGCAGCCGAGGTATTACTTCATCAGATGGATTCACAATGAGCTCCACCTGAAGAAGCAAAGAGATGACACAGAGCAAAATGTTTGCATTAAGGGGGATTTCGCGAGTAGCTGACCATTTCCTGCTGTCTCACCGTGTCGTCGTCAAATCCTGCCAGACGGATGATTTTCTCAGCAATGGCTGCGTTCCCTTGATCCATCTCGATGCTGTAGAGTCTGGCCCCAAGAGGAAGAGCCCGGGCGATTCTCACGGTGCTGTATCCACAATGAGCTCCCAGTTCCAGCACTGTTAAAGGGCTTTGCTCCATCAGAAGACGGTCCAGGATCTTACCTAAAACCCAAAACGACACTCAAGCTCTAGCAGGTATGAATTCAGAATAGTCTTCACATCAACACTTTATGCACACTGAAGTAAATGGATTCCCTGCCTTTTTTAGGCCCAATGTTGCTGATGAACTCCACCTTGCTGCACCAGTAATCGAAGGCGTCCAGGATGCTGTCTGGGTCCCCAGGTGTGGCGTTAGTCAGAACGTACTGGAATGCACGTTCTTCTCGGCTCAAACCAGTTACACAGTCCTTCCAAATCCTAACCAGAACCGCCCGGTAGAACAGCACAAAGTAGTAGCGGTACCTGATTATCAGTGTCAGCAGAAGGGGAAGAAAAGCCAAAGCAATAGCAGGGGACACCATCCTTGAAGAAAAAGAAAATGGCAGATGCATACATTTTATTAGAAGTGTCATGCAATCTTGCTTATTCTTTGACAGCGGTCTTCAACTCTAGGCCTCTAGTGCAAGTGTCCAAATTTTGCACCTGTCGCTGGTCCCACACATCTGAATTAAACGGTCGACTCGCCTTCCTCAGTGTAGTCAATTTTTCCAGAGTCTTGCTATTGACCTGACTATTTGATTCAGCTGTGTTGGAGAGATGCATCTAACATTTGCAGGGAGTTGAATGCTCTACCCTTTGAAATCACATTTTAAGTAAAGATGTCTGAGCTGAAATAATTTAAGCACATAAGCTGCTACAGTGACAGTATTATGGTAACTTAGAGTGAATAGTAATTAATTCATAAAAACCAAATCAAAAATCATAACTATTTCTCAGGTATGTTAATTTGTCAAGTTGCCATATCAGTTTAAACAGCAGAGAAGAAGAGTGTAAACGAGCACTTGGTTATTTTTTCATTGGACCTTAACCTGCCAAATATGTGCAGTCAGCTAAGGTTGAACAGAAAGTTTACTGAGGCCTTTGGAAGAAAATGCTTAAACTGTTAAAACCTCTCCCTAAAATGACTGGATTATATCTGTAACTAAGATTACTGAGTTTCTAAATAAGGAGAGTTCCAACGAAACTTTGGGAATCAAACTACATGACCCATTTGTTGTTTTGTTCCTTGTAGAAATGAGCGTAACTTTGTATTGCCACCATTTTGATTATAATAGCAATGACCTGCCATTGACCTGTGTGGAAATGACAAACTCTACACAGGAAACAGGCAGACTTGCTTCAAGGCAGCTGTGTAAATAACTACAATCCTTTGTCCATATTGAACAAATACTCTTAGTTATCTGTTGTAAGAGCTATTACAAAAAATACTATTACAACCAATTGTATTTGGAGATGGTGCCACATACTTATTCTTGATAAATAAATAAACTCCATGGTCACAATTTGGATTAGCAAAATGTTCCAACAGTTTTAATTACAAATTGTCTACTTAAAAGAAATGTAGTCTTTCTTTATATCAGCTCCAGTAATATTACCATACATATATCACTACAAAAAGCCCTATATTTATTATTGGTTCATTTTTAGATTTTTGGTTTAGAAACTACTATATTATTGGAAAGTTGCTATATACTTAGCTCAACAATATTAAAAATGTATAAAGTATCTGTATCAACTTTCTTATGTGTGCAAATTACACAACAATGACTTACTGTTCTATGAATCTGTTATTTTGAGCCACTAAAAAATTATTTCCACAATATATTCATTTTACAGAAGCAAGATGATTTGTCCAAACTTATTGTGGTCTTTAAATGAGAAAACTATTAATGTGAATAGACAATTATGTTGAAATACTTTCCATTTAGTTGCCTTTTCTGAGATTTGCGGCTTAACGTACAAAGCTCTATAAACTTTTGATACTCATTATCGTACGTTTTCATTCTTAAGTCTATGACAAAAAATGCTCCACCATTCTCAAACTGCATCCACAAGCTCTCTGCTGTGGCTCATATGCAAATAACAACTGTTCAAATGAAAATAGTAAGAAAAACTTACCTGTTTTCTAAAGAACAGTGACTCTTTACTAAACAGAAGTGCAAAGTAGCAGATCAGCCAAGACCAGAACACGGGAGGAATGCACTTGTATCTGAGAAGCTCGGACACTCTGCAGTTTGAATAATTTATGCATCACGTGACTGACGACATGCATACCGTGATTATTGGCAGTTGTTTTAATGAAGGTAACATGAAGTTGAAACATCGGCTTGTCTGTTTTTATAATGAGACGTGTTAGATCCCCATCTGTCAATATCTAAACCAGAGCAAATGATGTTTGTAGGAGCAGACAGTGATACTGATGGAGGCGGCATGAAACTGATACATCAAGTTAACATCAACAGGTGTGTTTCTGTGGAGTCCAATTTCTGTCTTCACTGAGTCATGGGGGAAAGATCAAGAAAATGAGCAGAAAATTCATGCAAAACTATAACACAAGACATAATACACTGATGGGTTTAATTAAATACAGAGGAATATTCAAACATAGCAAAACTATGTGAAATACATACAAATTGGAGGAAAAAAGTTAATATGACTTGAGAATTTCTTTATGATGTGGATATTTTCTTTCTGCATGCAAGTAAAACTCCACAAACGTCGTTGAAAGGTTACATACCAATATGTTGAAATGGCCAACAATCAGAGTACAGCTTTATGTCTCATTCTTCAGAGTTGAAAGGTTTTCTAAAAAAATAATAAATCAAATAAAGTAGCATCTTGCAAGTCTGAATTTTGTAACAATCAGGCTGTGGACAACTTGAACTGAAAACTGATAACACCACATATATTTTTTTTATTATTATTTCATACTTTCAAAACATGGGAAACATGGATTTGGAACTGGAAATGTGTATGTGAAAAAGAGCTAATACCATTTCACAAGGTGAAAACAATAAAAGTGGCCTCATAGTTTACAATTTTCTAATGTTGTTCAGTGTCATAAAAAATGTTCTCCTCTGTTGATGCTTCTGTCCCTTCACCCATTTAGTTTCTTGCCTTAACTCTTCAGATCCTCCCCAGGTCCCCTGGGGAGGCTTTTCAATAATGAACATTTCTAACAAAACCAACAGACGTTTTGCTTATTGCACTAAATGGAATAGGAAATGGAAATCAATTATCAGACATATTTGTCAGTACAAACACAAAAACAAGCTTCCCACGATGAAGGTGTTTTTTTTATGCTTTCTGATATCTTAAGTTTTTTTTACTTTTGTCCTTGAGCTGTCAGCTGGTGCATCCTCAGCTTTAGCATCTTACTGCCCATCCTCAGATTCATTGTTACCACATTTATTTCTTGCACCAAACCTATTCAACTTAGATATTAGGTACACTTCACTTCCTTAAGTCTTTTTGTCATGTAAATATATGTCTACCTTGTTAGAAAAAGATGTGGTAATGCAAAAAAAAGCAAACTAATTAATAAAATAAATTGCTTTAGTCACAAAAAACTAAGGGTTATCATCAAAATAAACTTTTAGTACAGAAACAGTTACTCCAGTTAAAATATTCTCAAAATCAATTAAAAGACTATTAATACATGATGTCCACTGTAGTGGAAAATTGGTTAATTGTAATTTCATCAGAATACAAAACCAGTTCTGAACTTTTACAATTTTAATAATCCCTAGCAGTTAAATCACATCAATTTTAAGGGTGTCATACAACTTATGCCAGGTGGGAGTATCTACTCACTTTAAGGGTGAATATTTTTGTGATGTCTCTATTTTTCTCAGTCATAGTATTTAGGAATGGTTATGTCTGTTAGATTTGGGCGAATAAATACAAAATGTTACTGCTAATAGCACACAGGCTCCATTCTGCAGCAAACTAAAACGGCTAATTGATCACAGCTCTGGACAAGGCTTCTTCAGAAGACTTCTAATGAACTTCTTTAGCTCTTTGTCCTCTCGGGTCCACTTAACGAGTCGAGTCAAAATGAGTCTTCCTTCTTCAGCCTGAGCTAGGGCCAGGAACCATCCATCTTGGGATCTGTTCTCCCGCCTTCCTCCTCTCTTCGCCTTCTTTTTGTCAACCAGCTCCTCATTTTGCTCTTGCTGGTTGTTTGTCTCTGCCAAGTCTAAGCCGGGACAAGTACAGCTGGCTCCTTCCTGCAGCCACAGAGCCCTGTGGGTCATTGCGCCTCCAAACACCTGCGCCCTCTCTGCACCTCCCCCTGCCCACCTCAGGATGCGGCTGCGGGCCACAGGCACCAGCTGACGGTCACCTCCTACTGTTGAGACACTGTCCAGACGCAGCTTTAAAGCTGTGACGCAGAAGGAGAGATTTTAATGCTGTTTCTAAAATGTCACTTCAGACAACTTTTTGATCTAAAAATGTATGTCTTTGCAAAAACATCACATTATGACGACTCGAGTCAGCAAAAAGGAGAGGAATGTTTTAAAGGTTACGTTGGTTCCTCACCGTATGGACTGTGGCAGAAGTTCTCCTGGATGTCAGACTCTCCTTCAGCAGTCAGAGAGCAGGCATCACAGATGATACTCCCTGTGGAAGGGAAAGAGAAGCAGAATTGTAATTCTGGCTGCAGTGGGGGCAGAGAACAGAGGATGAAAACAGACCTCAGCTCCAGAGCAATAAATTCAGTGGTCACATCAATAAAACAGGCAAAGAAACAAAGTTACATGAAAAAACAAAAAGAAAAAAAAACATAACTACAAGAAAAACTATTTGTAAAAACATGTAATTAAATAAAAAGTAAAAGGAAGATCTAAAAAACAAACAAAATACAATCTCCATATAATATTTTAGATGGAATTTCAAGTAACTTATTTTAGTCCTTTTTAGCTTCTCCTATTGAAATGAGAGGTTGTAGACACTCCACCACTCAAAAATATGCCCAAACTGTTAATGGCATTTTTTAATAAATATAAGAAGTAAGCTGTCTAATTCATATTGAGTAAAAAGCAAGATGTAAATTACGTCACAGCGATCAGAAATCTAAACCTTTTTTCCAGAATCCGCACACAGACCTGTGCAACAAAGCCACTTCAGTAAAGAGACATAATTATCCAGAGGTTGGACTTGGCTTATCATTAATGCCTACCGTCTGTATGGATTATAATGATCACAGTCGTTGTCAGGGCTTGTACAGTATGTAACATTCAGCCAAACATCTCAACCTAACAGAAGAAACTCCAAATGGAAACATCACTATCAATTAATCACATTAACATAATAACAAGTAAAATGTCTATATTGGTTAGGTTGGCTTGTAAGAAAGATGTGAAGGCCCCACACTTGTTGATTCGCGACACCCATTGGGGACCCGAACCTGATATTAGGAAACCACTGACTTGGGCTAAATTTGCATTAAAATGAAAAGCAGCCAGTAAACAAATAAAAGTCCACAGAACGGTGCCGTGAAAACTCAAACTGCGGCAGATCGTGTGATGTGTTCCTTGAATTAGCGCTACAGTTAAAAGCAGGACTACGCTAAAGACGTTGTGACCTTTCAGCTCCTCCTCGCGCCTGACCTCCTCTTCCGTCCGCTCCTCCAGCTGTCCGGTTGCTGGGATACAGAGCTCGGTCCCGCTCGGGAACCGAGAGCAATTAAACATCTCGGGCCAGGGGAACCCGAAGGCGCTCATCACGGGCACGCAGCCGTCCCGCACGGCCTCGCACAGGCTCCTGCAGGGGCTCACGGGCCCGCCGAGCTCCGGCAGGCAAACCGGGGCGAACAGCGAGCACAGGAACTTCTTGGTGTCCTGGTGGCACAGCTTGGAGATGAGCGGCAGCCAGGCGGCCGACTGCTGCTGGGCCTCCCTCAGGGAGTCGTGGCCGAGCAGGTTGGGGATCCACATACGTCGGTAGCCGATGCCTTGGCACAGAGACAGCGTGCTGGGGACAGGCTTGCAAACCGAGCGGACCGAAGAGCTGAACCCGATGGTTGGAGGTCCGAGCAGAACTGGATCCGCGGGGTCGGAGGCATAAACTACACCGAAGAGCATGATGAGAGAGCTGAGCGCGAAAACAGACATGGCTCTGGTGCTGTAGTGAAATGTTCGCAGCTATAGCGGCACTGCCTGGACTTGACTCTCCTTAGGGTGTAAACAAAGAGGTGTTTGGTAGAAACAGGGGGTAATTAGAGGGCAGGCGCCTCCCAGTCATCATCCCACCCCATCAGACTGACTGACTCAAACTTAACAGGACCAGTTCTACTGGATCAGTAAACACTAAGCACGTCATATAAATGCTACAAATACTGTGCCTTGGGAATATTCCTAAACTTTATCTTATTTCACATTTGGTCATGTTGCAGTTACAAGCTTAAATGCATGTTATTGGGATTACAAGTGATAGGGCAGATTTTTAAAACAATATAAATATGTGGTTTCCAATATGTTTTACAGATAAATTTATATTAAAAAATGGGCAATTTGCTTTGTTGTAGACCCTACAGGAGCTGTTCATGTATAGAGTTGTGATCCTGCTGGTAGGTGAACCTCTACCCCAATCTGAAGTGTTTGTTTGGAGCTTCTAGGTTTTCTACCAGAAATACTGTGGATTTACATTAACTGGCGTCAAAGACCATCTTTCCTATTTCTGCTGACAAGCATTTTCACAGCATGACAGTATCACTGTTTATCATGGGGATAAAGTTTTGGGGGGAGAGGAGATGTAGAATGTATTTTAACATAATGTTTTTTGCATGTAGCTAAAAAGTTCAACTTTGTCTCATCTGTCCAGAGCACCATGGTCAATGTGTTTTTGTTTTTTATGTCCCTTGCTTGACTGGCTGTAAACTTTAACCTGGCTTATTAATGACTCTTTGCCATTCCCTTGAGTAACTTTTTTGAAAAAAAAAAAAAGTTCTTTTTAGAGTAGTTTCACGGACTGTTCCTTTTTCTTTTACTTAAGTCATTTTATTATTGTTTCGACTCGTTTTTTTTGCCCCCACCAAAATAACCCAATGCACCAATTTATGGGACTGCAAATTGGTCAAACCTTTCTGGGTTAAACTGGTGGATTTGCTGAGTAACTGGTTAGATGTAGCGGTCCAATCGACACTTACTCTACTATGCCTGTTAGGAGAAAGAACCCAAATAACAAATAAAAATGGGTAAGGTGGTAAAATGGAGGGGCCAATGGTTCCCTGGCCTCATTGATGACTGTATGTTGAAGCACTGAGGAGTTAGTGATTTGAATTTTGTATATTAGGTCTTGTGCCATTTGGAGATGCCAAATGGAGACTTCGAATGGCACACTTTTTACAAAAACTGTACATCCTCATAAATAAACACAGGCACACGCAGAGGGGTGGGGAGGTGAAGGGAGCTTGAGCCCCTGCCCCTTTTATCCTTGATGTCCCTAGTGCCCTTTTTAAATGTTTTTTTTTTTTTTTTTCAAAATTTTTTATTTTTTTAAATTTATATATCAGGAGGTCTGCTTGCGCCCCTCTGCAATATTATTTAGCTAAATATAATAATTTAGCAAAAATAAACTAGTCTGGCTGGCCTCAGACTCTCAGAGCCTCCACGTTGTTCAGACACCGGGTCCATGGTGAGGACAAGGGGGGCGGATCTGTGCCCTCTAACTATCAAATTATGGGCAAGAATATTTTTTATACACTGGTTTGAGAATAAAAACGTAGGTCTGATGAGGTAAGAAAAACTGCTCTATTTATTTTTGTCATTGTCCTCACAATAGCGGGAAATGAACCTGCCTTCGCCCCTTAACACAGAAACGGTGAAGATGCAGAGAAAACTTCAGACTTTAACTTAAGTAGGCTGCTAAATTATGGAGTGAAAATAGATCGTTTTTAGATAGATAGATAGATAGATAGATAGATAGATAGATAGATAGATAGATAGATAGATAGATAGATAGATAGATAGAT
>CAEGAF010115062.1:0-21936 GCA_903067075.1 Micropoecilia bifurca
GGGCAGCCTTGGCGGAGTCCAACTCTCACCGGAAACGAACCCGACTTACTGCCGGCAATGCGGACCAGACTCTGACACCGGTCATACAGGGACCTGACAGCCCGTATCAAAGGGCCCGGTACCCCATACTCCCGGAGAATCTCCCACAGGGCCCCCCGAGGTACACGATTGAACGCCTTCTCCAAGTCCACTGGACTGGAATAGTATATATTCCAGTCCATATACTATATACTGAAATAGTATATATTGATTCAATTCTTTGAAAACAAAGTAGTGAACTATTTTCTCCTAACTGAAAGTTCCCCAGTTTCTAGTTTTTTTTTCTATTTTGTTTAAATCTCGACTCGTTTTGAATCATAAGCACAACATAATGTTACAACTCTATAAACACACTATCCTAATTATGAGAAAACCTATATTTAATATTGATTTTAGCTCTCTGTCTCAAATTAACAATATTCCAGGAGATAAAAATCAAGAGGAATTTATTATGCTCATTTTTCCTCAAACAGAGCTGAGAGCATGTAGCTAAATAAGTGGGACACACACTTCTGGGTTTCCAGCTCTGTCAGTAATGAGATAGGCTACTCCTCTGTCACACAGTATCCAGTAGCAATGCATGTAATGTCAAGGCTTTCTTGCTACGAGCACCTTTGCCCTTCCTTCACTCTGGAAATGAGCAGCAAACCGCAGCTGCCAAGCTAACTGGTGGGGAAGTGAACTTTCATTAGAGTCGCAATTACTGCCACCTCCATTAAAAAGGAAGAAAAATGTGCTGTGACTCAGCCGCAGAAATGATATGAAATACAAATACGAGCTTTAGCCGTAACCTTTGGCTGCAGTTTTCCTATTAGCACAGCATGTTCCCCGTCTCTCCTCCAGCTCTAATGTCACTTAAGGCAGCGACAGAATGGTCCCACTCGTTAAAAACATATCCATCTCAATTAGAGAGTACAGCCACATTATCTAATATGAGGATTTTGCAAACCTACTTTCCTATTTAGACTTGTAAATGAATGTTGCACTCTAAGGTAATGATGCTCACACTCCATAGCACAAAATGTTTATTGTTAGAGACTGACAGTCGTATTACTACGAGTTCTAACATAACACGAGAATCTTCTTATGTTCTCCTGTTGTCTCTGGGTTAAAAGTCATTATTCTTTTTCCTGTGTAATTTGTTAGGTGCATTCTCAATCCTCCCCTAAGTGAGTAAACTTTAAAGTAACTTTCCCTGATTTAAAAAAAAAAAATGGATCCTCGTCTTCTTTCGCAGTTCTTTTGAACGGTCACTTCTCCTAGATTTGACTGCAGAAGCAACCTCGGTAATGACAGCTCTTCAGATGTCTTAATGTCAGCAACAGAGTCATCCATCAGCTTGGAGTGCTGTGTAAAAGTGGCTGACATGCCACCTTTGTGTCTGATAGATGGAGCCTGTCACTGTACTGCCAACCTCTTTTATCTGCTGAGGCAGGCCAGTCCCTTCAGATCCTCCTATAATCAGTTAGACCCTCTCTGATCCTCAACAAGAGCCCCAACCACACATCTATTCATGAGCAATGTCAGATAAAGAATTGTCTGTGCAATTTATAGGTGGTTCTCGTGAAAAATTACAGGTCTCCAATCAGGTTCAGCATGTTTCTCTTTCTTTTTTTCGACAGATAGCTTTTTGATGAATTTGATTGCTCATATAACCTTGATAGAGACGTCAGGGAAACACTGAGCTGAAAATAACAGCAATAACAAAAACAGACTGATGGCAAGGAATGTGAAATATGGTATTGTGGAGAGGAGGTAGGAAATTGCGACATAATAAAATCACAAAACTTCTGTACAATTATCTCAACCAGCAAAATTAAATCAAAACAGATGGTGCTTAACTCTTTCCTTCCCCTTTTCACAGATTTTCAATCCGTTTGCCTGCACACGTTCATGTGAGCAGAAAATAGCTTTCAGACAGCAATTTAAGGTAATCCACACTTATCTAATCATAATCTCATATTAAATTAGATTTTGTAACTCCTCCAAATTATATACCAACTGCAGATTTGACTGTAGGTCCCAATGCTTCATATGTCTGAAAGAAAAGCTGGTGGAAGTAGGGATATAGACTAGTAGGTCATTAAAAATAAGAAAAAAATTAAATCAAATTGTAAGTCAGATTTTAGCAGTAAGTCTCACACTGTATCTCCATTGTGAATATTTTCCTACCAAACAAAAATCTGCATATCATTTAGTAGTGAAGTGTAAAATAATATTGTAAGCTCTGAATATAATGTTGCTTGTTTGTTTACAATCAGAAAAATGTTTTTTTTAATGTGTTTTAACAATTATGGCTTCTCACCGAGGTGCCAGGTAACACATGGTTACATAAGTATTAACTACACAACTTGCAGACAGTATCAAGATGGATTCTACTGTGCGTATCACTGCATATGAAAGCTTTATGATGTTTATAAACTATTAAAACAGGCAGTTTTAAGGGTTTTTAAGGTGTGTCTCAACCATTCATTAAATACAGTTATTCTCAATACCTGGATTGAAAACCTGTATTACTCTAAAATGATTACAAAAGTATTGCTTACTATTGAGTCTTTGTTTTCCCAAAAATACTGCTTGTTCAATGCTCCTGAATTTAATATTTAATGCAATCTTTTGTCTGAACACATGCCAAAGACATGGGCACAAAATGGAAGAAGGCTGGGATGAAACCAACTAACACAAAAGATTGAAGTAATCCAGAGTCCAACTAAACACTTAACTCTACACAAAATCCATAAACCTTTCTGTTGCTTGACGTCATTTTGTTAAGGACAATAGGAAACAAGTAGCAGGCTGATCTGCAGTGAAGGATTGATGTAGCACTACACCTGCTTTTGGCCTGGAAAAATGCTATTCAGTCAATCACTAGAAGTAAAATCGTTGGGAGTACAGTCAATAGCCACGAGAAACATCTGCTTTCTAGTTTTAATAACATCTAAAAGAAACCAATATATCGCACAATAAGTCCCCACACAGCAAAGTGGCAGTAGAATTTTAATCATCCTTTGAATAAATCTACACCATCCACCACACAAGGACTGCTCAAAAAGAGAGATAATGTGCTGCAGTCCGCACACGAAAATCAATCTAAGTGTGTCATCTGCAGACATGTCCTCACCAGCAGCAACATCTCTGTCCACAGATACAGTAGCACCACTGCCAAATGAAATGTCAAGGGTACGGTTTGGCACGACAGTAACTATGACAGTTCTGAAGGAATATAAGCACTTTTCAGAGAACAGACTAATTTATCCCCTGGATAGCTCTTGAACTCCTAATGACTTTTTCTCAGCTCCAGTTCACAGCACTTTGAGGCTGTCTGAGGCTTTCTGTGGACTAATAAAACCTTAAGTGAGCAAAAACGTCTTTCATAAAATGTCTCGGTTCAATAGTTTTATCATTCTGGCTTTAGCAAATGTCAAACAGGAGAGTTTCATTGGCACTTTATGAAAGTCTGTCGTAAAATGGTCAATATAATTTTACATGGTCCATGAAATCATCTATTGGTTACCGTTGTAGAAACTGCAGTTACGCTGGTCAAATGTGTGTTGGGTTTCCAAACTGTTCAAGGATTACGGAGCAACATGTCCTTTGGGGGCTTTAGCGAAACGCGGGTTTCAGCTTATTTCTTGGGACCTGACAAGCGTCACACACTCGAAATTGCTACAGTAACTTCAGCCCATAAACACTGCCTTTTGTTCTTCCTTCTACCTTTTTAACATCACCAAAATGACCCGTTTATTGGTGCAACAGTTAAAACAGCTGTTAACCTGGACAGCCTCAAAGTCGAGCAGGCGCTATGGCATGAAGATAAATAACCACACCGATGCTGCCAAGACAATAGATCATGGCAGGCATCAATAAATAATTACATTTAAATGTCTCTTAATGAACCGACTTTGCTGACTGGGCTGATGTTTATGGCCTCTGATGAAACTACGCACACAAGGCATCCATAATACAGAATGTCATAAAAGACTGGCCAGTTAATGGCGCTCAGTGCTCTGACTGCCTTGATAAGAGCACCCTCAATTACACACTGATGATGTGCTACAACTAGATATGCAAACACACAGATATTTCTTTTGAAATGTTTGCCATCCTGAGCACAGCAGGTCTGCACTGATTAGCGATTGTAATTATGTCAGATATGTTTTATTAAGGTATTAAGCAACAGCCAGTAATAAAAATAAAAAAGCAAAAGCTAAGTCAGGTTGTAAGACAAAAGTACATCTGATTTTACTCGTCTTCATGATATCAAGCACCACCAAACCTGAGTTTTATTTCTGTGGTGCCCAGAAGGGTTACTTTTCTTCTAGTTCATGTTTACATGTAGGGGTTTGGGGCTGTCAGGAATAATCCACCATCTCCTTTTTCACTCAGGACTTTCAAATCAGACCTATTGACCTTTTGTTGTCCAACTGTGTTATGCCTGAAAGAGGGATATGGTCAAAGATGTTGTCAGTGGAGAATTGAATTGATAGTGTCTAAGGAGACATTGTAAGTTTCTGTTTTGTGTGCATGGAAAATAAAATAGAAGTACACTAGGTCTTAAGGTGGCCTATGAATTATTTTCTCTTAGCAGACGGCAGATGATAGGAGTGAGCAATGCGATGATATCACTGTAGAGATAGTAAAGAATAACAATGATTATTATATCATTCATCATTTGGTCTGTTGCTATTTTTTTACTCTTGCACTGAATGATCGGTTTTAATTTGTTAATTTCATCTCTGCTTTTTTGGAACAGCAAAAAAAAGGGGGAAAAAAAACAAAAGTCATTATTTTGTGTAAATTCAAACAATGTGTGGTTCTAACACCAGCATTGGGTAGCAACACACAGCTAACAACATTGTCGTAATGTGCTGTTAATGTACCAAGTATTTTCCCACTTTGCAGGAACTAATTATTACTGTGACACTGAAATGACTAAAACAAAATACAAACACAACCCGGGCATTAAAAATCAAATTCAAAAGATATTTCAGGATGGAAAGTGAGGAAACAGCTACACCCTAACTGGACTTACAAGGTCAAAACTTTTTAAACTTCCCTTCAGGGATAATAACCTTGTGACCTCGATTGATATACCAGAAAAAAAAACAAATTCAAAAACCAAAATTAGCCAATTGCAACTTTAGAAAAGATGTGTGCATCCTCTTTCTGAATCACAACAAAGATTGTTTTTAGAAACAGTAAGTAGAGTAATTAAGGAACACTTATGCTAGTGTGGCGAAGCCTGAAAACAAATGTTGCTGTGTTTAAATCTGGACAGGACACCCACATTGGTTTTTATCTACTTGTTTCACTTTGCAGTTTGCACTGTAAGGCTGTATGATTTTAGAGAAAATGGAAGCTAATCCCAGCAAGGTTTAGTTTTGACAAGGCTGATAAATTTTGATGTACACTCTACTGCTTAAGCATTGGATTCTCCAAAGTGAGCCTTAATCAAGTTTCATTTGCGTTTCTATTCTGGTCATTTGTTTTGTCGTTTATTTACTTATACCTTACCATTTTGGTCTAGCCCTAGTCAGTTCATTTAGTATCATTGTGCTTTAGATTTGTTTCTTTACACTAGTGTTTTGTTCCATTTATTGTTTAAATTAGGTTCAGGTCTTTTCCCCATTTTCATATTATTTGCTTATTTATCTTTAATTTCATCCTCAATCTTACCATTTTGCTCTTCTTCCCAGTTCCACTCCCTCATCAGTAAGTTTTTCTGGTTACATTGTTCTCCAATGACTCCCCTGTTTTATTCTGAGAGCAAGGTCTTGTCATCTGACCTCATAAGAGTACTTCTAAAAGAATGGTCAGGTCTTGTGGAAAAACTTCCCTGAAGAGTTGAAGGAGGTGTAATTTTACAAGGAGGACTGATATAGATATTGAAGAAACTTTGCAAGGGAAGATCAAAAATGGGCGTCTTTTTCTATGTGCAGGTGAACTTTATGTGACGCAAAAGTCCTTTCTGAAAATAACTGAATATTTGTAAGTCTTTTACTAATAGCATCATTGGATTGCTAATGTCTGATTAGAACAACAACTTAGTTTCAGGTGATATTTCTAAACCTGCAAAACTGGGACAAATGAGATCAACGCCGCTATGAAATATTTGGTAAATATCTGCAGTTAAAACGTTGAAATTTTCATAAACAGAATTGCTCGGTGCATGTCGTCTCTGACGTCGGATATTTTCAGTCATTCAATGGCGCGTTTGCGTGTGTGTGCTCGTGAAATATGTCTCTCCTCCTGAACCGTGACATGAATGACAGACACAAAGTCTGACTGAGGAAACAAAGAACGTTTAATCCAGGCATGTTTCACATGAAGGTGGCGAGCACGACACTCCTGGAGGTACAATGGTCTCTTATCAACATGGCACCTTCTTAATTATTCATCAAGGTGGAAATGCATGTGTATGTGCTCATGTCTGGGGTGCTGAGGCTTTGTGAAAAGATGAGCATGATATGACACATGAAACAGGTGCAGTGGCGGCGGCGCACAGCATGTGGCCGAACACATAGAAATGCACACACCCACCCACACACACACACAAACGCACAGTGGGGTAATTACATGCACGTCACCCGTAGCCAGCTGTGGGTTATAAAACAAAACAATATCAGTTTGATTGTGTCGTGAAGCGACTTTGAGAATCTGAGAAGACAATAGGGAGACTTCTGGTGGAGTGGTATGGCTCCACTTTCCTAATTTATTTTGCTGCTCATGCATACAACACAATTACGTCCACACGTAGCCAAACTTTTTTTTTCCCCCTCTCGACATTTATCATCGTAAATAATTAATGTGGATTTGTACTGCAGCTCAGATACCGCGCTGGTGATTAGAGGAAAGTGCAGTGCTGGGTTTCGCTGTGGGCCTTCTAAGTCAACAACAAAAAAGCAAATTGGTTTAAACTTGTATTGAACCAATTCATCAGGTTAAGTGGACAGAAAACACCAACACCTCACTGTACCTTATCAGGTCTGCCCTCGGTGGTGACCTTGAGATTGTCAGTTATTTTTCTTCCCAATTGAGAGAACAGAAAGTCTGCGACGGATAATCCGGTGATCGAATAATGTCCCCTTTAAACCATGTTTTGAAACAAATGGGAGATTAAAGCCACTATCATAATGTGGAGTCTTAGTTTTAGCACCTCAGGGATACATATTTATACAAATAAATAAACCAGATTAAAATTGATATAATGCGTCAGTAATAATGAAGTGGTAATTTTATCATATTAGCAATGACTTGACGTGTAACTGAAAGCATTGCTTTACACACAATGTCTTCCAAATTAACCATAGATTTAATCTCAGTGCATCAACTCCCCTGACAGCACATAATGACATTCATAGGTGGTGGTTTCAATCAAGAATGTTCCTTTGGTTGTGGCTTTATGTAATCAGAAATAACAACTTCTGTCTTTGTTTCAGTGCAGGTTTTTTATCTTTCCACAAAATCCAGATTTGTTAAGTTGTCTGCAAATGTCATAAGCGCTCTCCTTACCAGGCCTGTCAGGTTAAGTGGACTTATATTATGGTCATATATTAGTTGACAGTTGCTCCTTACAATTCCCATTGTTTTGATGATGAACTCAACGGTCCTCTGGGAGATGGCTAAAGCTTGTGAAACTGTTTTACAAACTAATCATACCTTAAACTTTGCTGCAATGTTGTTCCTGACTTCTCCGCTGTATATCCAAAAATGTCAAATCTCTGTAGCCTCCACAGATCAGCTGCATTTATAGATTAGGTGCACTTTGGTTGACTTTTGAAGGTAATTTGGTCACACTGGATTGTCTTCAGTGTTATAAAATCAAAAGATGATAAAGTCAATTACACGTCACAATTTTTGAGAATCTGTATTTGTAAAGGAAAACTAATTCTCAAACATCTCTACATAAGAGGTGATAGCGCCATATAGAACAAAGATGGCTAGATAGAAAAACAAAAAACAAAACAAAAAAAACATGTCTGATTTTGTAGAAGCATCAATCAATATGTGATCATTAGGCATCCTGTCCCTACACAGTGATAAGCTGAAAGTATATCCAGTAGCCAGCCCAGGGGACTCTTAGGACAGCAGCATACCCAGATACAAGTACAGACAGAGTAAACAGACTCATAAAATCCACATAGAAGAGCCAATTATGGCCAGAACCTGACATCTCCTTGTCGTAAAAGCTACAGGAAGCTGTAACTATCGGGCAGAATGTGAAATACAACTAGTTGTTATTGCCACCCATTTGTAGCTATTAAAAGCAACCCTGGAGACCTGCGGTACACGGGGTAGGGAGGGCATTCTGCCTGCCTCCCCTCACCTTCTGCCAGAGCTCTGGGAGGCCTCCAGCAGGGCCCCCCTGTGCCAAGCAATCCTCTCTGTGATCACCTGATTTATCATCGCCCTTCCACAGCTAATGCACCACGTTCTCTGGCTCAAAATGATTGGCCCACACTGACAAAAACCGGCTTTATTACTATCTGCACTGGCATCAAAGACCAAGCAGCTTGTATTATTCATAAGATCACCCACATTTCCTCATTGAAACATGAGCTGCATTATCCGGAGTGCAAATGCGGTGCTGATTTATGGGCTGTTCGTTGTGTACAAACACACGAATGGAGAAGATGTAAAGACCCTTGAAATAATGCAGCTTTGCAAAGCAGAAACAGGCAAACAGGGTGAAAATGGAAGAAAAAAAAACTCCAGCAGATACTAAATTGATGAATCACACTGTCTCTTCAGAGGCAAAAACTGGCCAAAAATTTTCAATGTAATCAAAATCAAACCATTTTCTCAGATTTTTTTTCACATTATTTCCTCGCCCGCTTTTGTTGCACACAGACATAAAAAAACCCAAAAAAAAACTTGCTCTGTCTCCCATTCTCACCCACACAGCTCAAACACACTCCCAGCCAAACACTTCAAATCACTCTCATCAGTAATCCACAGGAGTGTTTGAGGCTTTGCTGGTCCAAGGCTATTGATTTTGCAGTGCCACAGCATTCAGCGGTCATTTGCAGTGATGAGGGAAGACAATCTTGGCCAAATCATCCCTGGCATTCATTAGGAGGCCAACCGGAGGAAACCAACTAGAGTCTATTGAAACTTAATCAAGAAGTGGTGCAGGCTAATGGCGAGTTTGTCTTGCCTCTCCCCGCGGGTCGGTGTAGCCGCAGGAAGTTGTCAAGGAAGTAAAAATCAACACTGCAAAGAGTTTCTATTAATTCTCAACACTACACAACATGGCAGCAGCCCCAGCATGGCTTCTTTATGTTTAGCTTTGTCATACAGATGCAAAAACAGAGATGGTGCATGGCAGTATGGTACGAGTGCTGTTTGATTTGAGTTCATACAAATGCATAATAGACTCATAGTAGGTGAAGCTGCATCTCCAGAGCCAACGTGTTGCCACTTTTCAATGCTGCAGAAAAAAAAAAAAAACTAAGCATCACCATGCAAAAGATGAATTTGCTATACAACGAATCATCCATCCATCCATCCATCCATTTTCTTGCACCCTTGTCCCTTGGTGGGGTCGGGAGGGTTGCTGGTTATACAACGAATCATTTTCTAGAAAAATATACATAAAATTGTTAAAATACACTTTCAGAGACACATTGAAACATATTTAGTATATAAGTACTTGATATGTTTTCTTTTATATAGCGTTTCTCAGTTAATCCAAATCCTAAAACAAAATTGACTTCATTCCTAAGCGACTTGTCCAGATAATGTGCAAAAAAGAAAGAAAGAGAGTTGGATACTTGCAGCTGTCACAGCCAGAAATAAATCCAACATGAAGCAGCATCATTCATTACAATTATTATCAGTTACTAAAATATTCAGAACCCAACCAGATCTGTACACAGCAGCGCATAGTAGACGCCTGATAAGTATGTGTCTTCATCGCCATCTGCTGGTCAGAAACCGGTGTTGCATGTCCCTTTCAGCTGTACATGTCACCGTGGCGTGGAGTTTAAATAGTTTAAAGTTCAGATCGGTGTACTACGTTACTAATTCTAATGTTTAACTCATTCTTTTTAGTAAAACATTTATATTTCATCCTTTGTTTTTCTGGGGGTTATTCATTTCGTCTGTCCTGAAGAAAATCCAATGTGAACAATTGCCCACACAAGCAACCTAATTTTAAAATGTTCCATTTGGGTGGACTTTGTGCTTAGCATAAATCCAGTTGTTTGAGGATATCAGTGAAAAAAACTAAATCTTGAACACCAAGGAACACACCAGAAGGGTCAGGGAGAATGTTGTGGAATATTTGTATAACCTTATCCAAATATACAGCTCAAAGACATTTTCAATAACAATCGATGTCTTGCAAGATACTTAGAAGTAGTCAGCATGTTAAATAAAGTAGAAAACCGTCAGTGTGGGTTTAGTAAATAATAAGCTGTGCTGTCTCTCACTCTGAAGATGGTGTTGAAGTAACAAAGACTTCAGAGTCAAGTTTTGATAGACACATTAAATGAGTGTTGATGTTTATAACGTTTAACAAGTGTAAGTCGTTAGGAAGAATAACATGATGTCACTTTTAATTGGATGGAAATGGTTTAAACAAAATCCTTATCTGAAGTTGTGCAACAGTTAAAAAACTATAAAGAGTTGCAAAGAATGAATCAAGCATGTAAAATTAAGAAAATATGCATGCATAAGTGACTAAAGAAAAAACAGCTAAATGAATTAAAATGCTTTAAAATTCTGAATTTTTTGTTCACAATTTTTCATAAGACTTTTGTTGCAGCTGTTTTACAGCACAGGCAGACGAAGGTCTGCTGCCAGCACCTGGTGCCGTGACCTCAGCGTGCCGACTCTACACTCGCACTGTGGGCCAACACATCTGGCTCGTTTTCGGCGATAGCTATCCAAACATACGTGCAGGCTGTTCCGAGCCTCCTGCTGTACATGATGGAGATCAATTAGCAGGAAATGAGGCGGAGAAACATTGACGTATGTGGCGGGTGAAAGACGGCGAAAACATGCTGCACTTTCACATGGTTCTATACCCATTAGTAAGCATTTGAGATTAAGTATGTTGGGTGAGATACCCGTCTTTAAAAGTTGCTTCTTGATTAAAATACTAGTCAACAAATGTTCCAGATTTTTTTAAGCTGTTTTTATTGCTGGCCACTCAGTCAGTTTTGTTTAGTTCAAGTTTTCCCTCTGCCCCCAAGTAGATAATATTGCTAAACCTTTAAATCATAAACATGGACTTGAGGAACATCCTAATCTTGCTGATGACTTTACATGACATTGCTACACCATTTCAGTCACCAGGGAGATTTGTGAAGTCAGACACTGATGTTAGATGTCAAGGCCTGGGTCACAGTCTTTGCTCCAGTTCAAGCCAGTGGTGTTCTACTGGGTTAAGGTCGGGACTCTGCGCAAGCCAGTCACGTTCTTATGTGCTCATCCATGTCTTTGTGGACCTTGTTTTGTGCACTGGTCCCTGTTGGAACAAGGAGCTGATGCAGAGAAAAACAGCTCCAAACCATAATCTGCAGCAAATTCACACTTAAATAATTTTCTCTCATAGCGTTTCTCACACATTCTCACAAGTTTCCACATTCCAAAATAATATTTGCTCAACTTCCAAGGACTGCATCATTACATTATGTGCAATAAAACCACAATGAGTCAGAACCATTCACTTAAATGATTATCGATTACTAAAAGTCATAACCTGTCCACAGGAGGACAAAACAGACATTTGCCTCAAATGTCTATTTATTAGTTTGCAGTTGGTTAGCAATCACTGATATGGATTTTAAATAAATGCGTTAAAACAATGCAGTAAGACGTAGACATGAAGATGTAGAACTATGATCAAGTGTTAGTCCAAATAAAAGAGCACTTTAAAAGAAAATTATAGTTTATATCTTTTGTATGCCAATGACTTGTGATAATGAAAGCATCATTTTGATTCCACTTTGAAACAGGAATGTTCGACGGCTGTCTGAAATAGTCTTCTACAAAGATTTTAAAACCAAAAAGGTTAAATCTCACCTTTGTCCATTCAACATCAGCCACCAGAATAAATATTTGTCCTTATTTTTTTTCTATAGCTATTTACCTATGATTAAAAAAAACTTTTCTGATTTAGATATATTAAAGAGTTGATGCCTGAAGTATTCACTGCCAATGTAGAGGTGTTTGCTTTTTGACCTCCAAATATCCCAGAAGGCTCAGAATACAACAAAGCTTATGTAAAAAAAAAATCTCATTTAACATAGTGTGTGTGTGTGTGTGTGTGTGTCTGTATTTCATAAAGGTCTGATTAAAACAAGTTTGTTCTTCATTTAGTGAAGCTACCAGAAATTTTACTTAAGTAAAATTGGCAATATTTCAAAATAATATCCCGAACAACAATATCACATCTTTGTCTGAAAAATTACTCAAGTAAACACAACTAGTTACTACCCACCTCTGGTTGTTTGACCTTATGCCTGTGCTGCCTGCTTTTCCTTCCTTCATTTTTACCTATGAAGTGGAATGAGAGCAGGAAACCAAAGAGGCTTGTTTGTTTTGATCCTACATCTTCACCACAGACTCTGCCAGCATCTGCTAATACTCTGAGCACACCTGGCATTTTACACAGGCTTATATCCTGCTCCTCAACACCTCACCAATGTGCTGATCCAGTCTCCCATTGTATAGTCCTTTCTCAAGACTGTATGGCAGTCTCTTGCCCAGGTGTAATTAAATCCTAATCCTCCTGCTGACAAAAGCAGAGGTAGCATTCATTCATTTTGCAGCTGAGAATGCCTGATGGATCGCCACTAAAAGGTTAGGCGTAACACTGGGGTTTTGTCTGATATATTCACCCTGCTGCTGTGAATGCTGGACATTTTTCTTTCCTCTATTCTTCGATATTTGTCAGGCTGCCCCAGGGCAGCTGTGGCTACCATCCGGTAGCTTGCCATGATCAGCGTGCGAACGTGTGCATGAATGGAAATGACTGATTTCATGTTAAGCGTCTTTGAGTCTGATGTCACTTCAGTATCGTTAGCCTCCGATGCACGTTAGCTCAGCAGCGTTCAACAGACATTTTAACAACAAAGTGACGGCCTACGTTGAAGAAACCCAGTATGGGCCACTTGCACTCATTTCTCAAACTAAGCAGAACATCCTGAGATAACCAACAACAACAATCAAATCGTTTTAACAACATCACGGCACCGCAATGTAAATGACTCAGTCGAGGAGGACAGTCGCCTACGCAACACCCCTCATGGTAGGTCCAACCACAACTTGCACGTTTGTTTTTGATAAAGTGACCACTGCAGTATTTATGTCACGCTATGTACACAAACAGCTGGCTGCGCTCTCATGTGAACACGCTGACTCAAGCCCCTAACCTTTATTTCTTTGCAACAGCTGCACGTTAGGCCACATGTTTACCCAGCTCTGGGAGATCAGTAGGTGTGTGTGAGCTCCAAAGGCATCAGGTTAGTGACTAACCAAAACTCCTACTGTTAGTAAAGCTGGGAACAGAGGGGGCGAACAAAGTTGGGTTTTCCACAAACTCAAGCCACGTCCTCCACTGTTTGATGTCATGAGTTCTCTGCTGCACAGGCAGGTTTTTACGTGACATCGGTGGTTTTGAATCCAGATGTAAGCAGTGTTTTCTGCTGTGCCGACTACATACTAGTGTGTCATAATATGAAGCACGGCAGTTCTGTTTGTTCACATTCCTGACCACAAGGAAGCACCAATCAGCGCACCAGCAGGAGGTCACCTGGAAATTTCATCAGTTTCTTTTCAGTCTCCTGATTTAAAGCCTATTGACTTGTGCATCTTTTCCAGATGCCAGCTGTTGAAAGACTGTAGACGCTAGCAGTACACTGTCAAAAGGATTTTAACCCTTATATTATTTGTGGGGGTCAACTTTAATCCTTGTCCAACTTTTGATAGGCAAAATGAACACATTTTTATGATGGCCTGAGAAATTTATATCTTTGCACAAAGCATTTCCAGCAATTTAAAAATTATCCAGGTTTCAAAAATGACAGAGTGGTATTTGTGGTAGTGTGGTTCACATATGACCCAGCAGGAAATATTGGTTTTGCATGCGTAGCTTAAAAGCTTTGTGGATGAAATAATGTTTTTCATTTATCTGACTTTCGGTTGCTTGGTTCAAGAGGAAAACTCAAACGTCTCTTTCCGCATCAAAACTCTCCTACTCATTCTGAACTGATACATCGTCCCCTTGGTGATTTTTGAGACCGGTCTGGGCCCCTCCTCGAATTGGGACGCCAAATCTCCAAAGATGCCTGAACCAACTTGACTGACAATCTCTGAATCGAGACACTAATTTTAGATGCATGTAGCCAGGAACTTTTCTTTTGATCATGACCCTCATGCCCTTAAGGGAGGTTTGGAGGTTGGAGCGATGAAGTTGAGACCTTTTGTTTTTTGGTTCAGCTGTGACTTCACTATGACAGACGATGATTGACCATGAAATCCCAAACCAGCTATCCATCTCCAACTCTACAACATCTTCAGTGAACAACAAACAAAGATAATAGAACTTCTCTACTTGTGGCACTGAACAGTCCCTTTTTTTGGTTGAAAACCATAGTCTCCAACCAAAGGTACAACTGATCCTTACTTCGCACTGATTCAGTACAGATTGAAGGTCATTACGAGAAGAACCAGATTGGACAAAATATGGACATCCAAATCGGACATCCTTCTTTCCAGCTCTATGCCCATTATTTCTCATTGTTTGTTTTATGGTTAAACTTCAAATTTTCACACTTTTTCTGTTTTTTATTAAGGAAAAGATAAAGTATGTATCTTGTCAGCCACCCCCTCAAATATACAAATACATTTGTGGTCATGACTGTAGTTTTGTTTTATAGAAATAAAACAGACTTCTGTCAAGCTAAAATCTACTGTGTGCCTGTCAGTTCTGATTGACAGTGGACCCGACGGCGCCGACTGTATGTCAGCCTCACTTCTGCCAGTAAAAACAAGCAATGTGCAAGACAGGCATGACAGACGGTAACAGTCCAGGACCATGAACGAGCCTGAGAACAAGTAAATTAGCAAGCAGCAGCACAAGAATTCACACATTTAGATTATCCAGTAAGTCCAAGGTGCAAGTGTGCCTAGAGGTGTTTGTGTGTATTTGTGGATGTGAAGGCATGTTTGTGAGAAGGTCAAGTTCTCTTTCAGCCTGAGGAAAGAAGTTGGTAGAGAACCTTGCAATTCTAGTCCAGACCTCTCCTGCTCATTATTAATACACAATCATTCACATCAGTAGGATGGAGCTGATATGTTTTGATCTTCCCATGCAGTCACGCAAAAAAGCAGTATGCTTGATGTGTTCATTCACAGATGCAACTTCAAATACAAAGTTCACAACAGTCGTCAGCATTCTGTGGATGAAACTGAGGTACATTTATAAAGCAGCTTTCCTACGGAGAAAGGCTTACTCTGGGTACATGTCATTCTTACAAGCAGGGTGGTCTTTAGTGAAACGGTTTTCCTTCTCACAAATCATGCCTGCAGCGACATATCGAAACGCACGTACAGGGCCATAAACAAACTGCCTTTACTGTTCTTTGGTTTGGTCTGATTCCATAGCCGTAGAAGGTGAAACATCCAGATCCCGGCATCCACCTCACAGCTCTGGAAAAACACCTTGTTCGCCAAACCAACACCTACTAAAACATCACAGGTTCCATTATTTAAAAATAATTAAAAAAAATCTATGCATAGACAGTATGATGAGAATCAGTTAGTAAACAAAGCCTATGACAGTCACATTGAATAATCAGAGGGCTTAAGATTTCCTTACCTGCTAATTCTAAATTATTGCAAGCAGAAGTTTGTTTTAGCAACTCGGTGCGAGGCAGTCAAATTGGAGAGGAAAAAGGAAATGGTGAGCAGGGCGGACCCTCTCTTGCAGGCAAAAGACAAACAGTTTACATGGTGTAAATTCTGGGTAAGTGGCACTCCAAACAGAGCAGAACAGGTACAGAAAACACCTCCAGGGGGCCGAGGCAAACAGAACTCACAAACCCCGTGTCACCACCTCGACTGCAAGAGCCGCAGCAAACATTTTTCTTTAAATGGTTTGTTTCATACATCTGATATCTAAAATTAAAGTTTTAATGCCCCTTCTTTGGTGCCAGCATTCTCTTTTAATGCTAACGCAATGCTTTGGGAAACTGGAGTACAACGTAACATCTTACACACAGAGACATGCAATAAAAAGGTGTGCTAAACTGTCAAATTAAGTTGTTGTTTTGTTTATTGAAAACTTGGTCAGGCCTCACCTGACCAAGTCACAACTCCTGACCATGAATGTTTTCATGTGTTTGAGGGGGTGGCAGAAGACAAGTTAAATCTGTTATCTTCTCCTTAATATTGAGTTATAAACATGTTCAGATACACAACAGATGAAAGTACATGACCTGCTCTGTTTACAGTCACAGTTACAGTCTCACTTCATATACAAGAAGCAGAAAACATTAAAGCAAAGACCAAAGTCTCTCTCTCAGAGCTTTGTGATTTTAGGGATGCAAAAGCCTGGAAAAAAACTGTGCATTCCTGTAGTGAATCAGACCCTTATTCTTTTGTTTTGTTATGGAGGCTAACTGAACTGCTTTCATCTCTACCATTTTGCCAGATCAGAATTTGATCAAAGCCTAGATGCGAGTACTCTCACTCTTTTTCCTTCCAATCACGCAAGAGGTCTCAGTGAGAACCTATTTCTCCCTACTGTCCTCAACCTTAGAAGTAAAGAATAATAGAAGCCGTCTCTGAATTACATGACCACTTTGTTAGTTTCCAAACCTTTGAGCTCCACGGAAAGAATGTGGTTTTGGCTGCGGACAAGTGGAGCCGTGGAACAGCTCTACCTCATCTGTGGTTTCATTTGTGTATGGATCTGGTTTTAAACAAGCATATGGGCTGGTTGTATGGCAAGAGAAGGGCGTTTATTTTTTCTTGTTGGTTTTTTTTGCAGGGCTGAATAATTTCGTTGCCAATGCATCACTGTGTCTTACTGCCATTATCCCTTTTCAGCGCGGCAGAACCGTCAACCTGACACAGCTTCTGCAAATTCTGTCGCGCAATCACTGGCATCTGGGTCAGTGCATCTCTGAGGCACATGGAAAAATACACAGACTCACACTGGGTTGGTCTTAATGTCAGCCCGCTCTACAGAGTTTACCCTCCTTGTTTCAGATGGAAACGCTAAGCAACCTTTGATGACGGCATTTATCGCCATCATAGTTCATGAATAGTTGGAAGGTTCAAGGAAAATAAATACAAAGAGAGCAATTTACACAGATTTACTGGTTGCTTAAGTTTTTTCCTTACAGTCCAATGTCTTGACTGAGCATGGAGATAAACTACTAGTCAAATGTAAAGGACACAGAAGTGTCATAATACAAGGAAAAATGTGTGTTTTCTAATAACTTTACTACAATGTATTAATTACAGTGTGATGCCATTTTGTAATATATCTGACAAAGTGATTGTGTAAAAACTTTACACCTATGACTTGGCTAAAGTTCTTGAAGGTAGGAGGGAGAAGAAGCTAGTAATTCAAAACAAATTTTTCTCCAGTTCAGACTTGTCTCCCACTTACCCAGGTTTGATTCAATTTTACCAGGAAATGTTTAGGATTGCTGGTTAAAAGGACATGTTTATGGATTTTAATGCATTTTTACCTTTAGATATTGACATGTATGCGTTAAAGTATGGAATAGGTATAGAATAATAAACAGCTGGTATCAGGTAGGACAGGTAGACTCTAAAAAAGAAAGCTAGAAAAGTGTTAATTGCAGGGTCACTATAAAGCCAAATGGCATTAATCACCCCATCCAAATGCTTACAACAGCTACACATTTGAACATATGAATGTTCTTTTAGGAGGTGGAAGATGGGAGGAAAACAGAATTCCAAGAAACTATGAAAGAACATTTTAAAAGTATAACTACCATATTTTCCAGACTATAGGGCACACCTATAAGCTGCAATGTAAAAAAAAAAAAAAAAAAGAAAAAAAAATTAGGAACATACATATAAGCCGCACCGGGCTATAAGCTGCTGGCATCTCTGCCTCTCACAGTTTTGCTGTGACCCTAATAAATCTGCTATTAAGGACGCAGCCCTCAGTCGCTAATGCCGAACCATAGATTAGTTCAGTCCGAGTTTATGTGCACGGCTCTATTTCCCTCCTGTACGGCTCCAGATCAATACTCCTCAACTTAAAAGCTGCGTCATATGAACTTCTTCCTGTTGTTTCTATGATCAGGGGGTATGAGTTTGAAAACATTTCTCTGTCGTGCCTGCTGCTAGCATGTGCTTGTTCTAAATGAAAATCAGCACTTTCTTCTTTGATTTCTAATTTTGACTTCCAATGATTCACTTCTTGCTAAAGAGCCCTCTGGTGGTTGAAGAAAAATCCACAGAAAAGCCGCATGGTTCAAAGTATGGGGAAAAAGTAGCGACTTAAAGTCCAAAAATACTGTAGCTTTTATTGAAATAAATTACTTTCAACAAGCACAAAAACTGAAATGGAACAAAAATATGGAATCAGATATGTACAGATCTGTTATCAATAACACACAACCATACATCAACATACAGCCATGTGATTGCTCATTAGCATGCTGTCTGTGTGCTGCAGTATGGTGGACCAGGGTATATCTGTCTCTCTCTCAATGGTTTGGCACAACTCTGATCATCCATAACTGTTTTAGGGATCTTGACAAGTGATTAATTTCTGTTGTCCAGGCTAATAACTTCACCAGCAAACAGTGCAACTTTGTTTTATTCTCTCCAAGACAGCTTTCCTAAGAACTGGAAAGTCAATCTGGAAAGCAGAAGGCAGTGACAAAGCCATTAAAGATGCATTAGAGAAGAGTTTACAGTCGAGTAGCAGGAATGCTGAAAATAGATAGCGGCTTTTAATGCCCACATTTGGCAGGAAAGAGAGCGGTTTTCCACATTAATCAAAAGTGAGCCAGTTGCACTCACAGCATGCTGTAGGTAATTAGTGGAACACTTTAAGTGAGCATTACCACAATTAAACTTATCCACCCTTGACAGCAGCCCAAACACAACACCAATCCTAGCCAGGGAATAATAATGGAAACCTTTTGGCTTTCTAAAGTTGGAGCTAATATCAGATTAGCTAGTGGGAGGTTTAATACATTTCTGTAACAACCAAAAATCACTGCAATTACATCTGTCCCACCTTTTAATTGCATGGCAAAAGTAGAGAGGTTTTAGTTAACCACAAAAAAAAAGTTCACAATGGAGTTAGGAAACACATTTTCAAAACCAACAAACAAAAACATCATTGAGGGTGACTATTTTGTTCTCAAACCTAAAATATGAAGATGCCCACGATATTATCTTAAAATATTGTATCAACAGTTTTAAATCTTTTTTTACTTAAAATGTAATATTTTTACTTTGTTTCTTCTGCTCTGCACATATGGACTCTTTTGGATTCTGAAGTTGTTTAGAAAGCTTTAATTTCAATTTAAAAGTAATGTACTCTACATAATTTGAGGAAAGTCTTACCATGATAAGTAATAAATCATTACTGATATAAATTTGTTATAAAAGTATTACTGATTGCACTTTAAAAAATAGGTAACTTTGTTATTAAAGGTAAAGTTTAAGCAGTAATGATTTCTTGGTGAATGTTAAGTTGTCATAACAAAAACATTTAGAATAATGTCAACTTTGTATTAAAAGTGTCATAATTTACTGAATGACGCTTTATGACAACAGTCATAAATATTCATGAAGGCTTATTCATGTTCATGACAGGAGTTATGTCATGTTTATTAAAGTGTCATGACAGTCTTATTCACCCCCCCTTCAAATAAAGTGTTGCCCATTTTTCTTCCACTTGACTTGACCATGAATTTGCTGGGAAAATGAATTTTAAAACACATTTGACCTTTTTGTACCTTCCTGTAAATGTATCCTAAACATCTCTAAAATCAACATACTCCCCCATTACATTGAAAGTAACACGGATGTGAGAGATTTCTGTAATAAGTTTTCTTAGTAATACTTATTTTTTGAGAAGCCAAATTTTCAGTCTGCTTTGCTTCTGAGAGAAACTAACAGCACCAAACTTCTAAAGCATATCACTCTGCAGTCATTGATTAATTGAGACATTGCGTTCTAATGCCAAAACATTCAGTGCCAGACCACTGGGAGAGTGGCAGAGAACTCTCGGGTCAAATGGATTAAGCTGAAGTTGTTTAAACAGAGCCAAGAGTTTTAGTAAGACAATATCTTATACCGACAGCTTTTCTGCCAATGATCTAGGTTGTGCAATAAAAGAACAGCTTGGTATTCACAGCCCCCTACACGCTGGAAATGCCAGTGAAAATAATAAACGAAGGGATGTGAGGACAGATTGCTGAAAAACTCAGACTGGGATAACAGAGTCAACATAGAAGAAAACAAGTGAGCTTTATGTGAAACAGAGAAGGAGGAAGAAACATCAAGCTGCACGATGAGTCTGCAAACCTTTATGTCTCTATCTGCAGTACCAGCAGTGTCCCATGAGATAGCTAAAAAAAAGTTCTAGGTTGCATTCAGCAACTTGAGCTAAATCTTCACAAGAGTGAGAGAAAAAAAGTTTCCTTACCTGACGCTCCTCAACAGTTTTCTGCAGCTTCCCTGTGGTTAAACAGTCTGACGGGTGTGTCTGCATGTCAGCGGCTGTACTGGAATCACTCTGATTCAAGCAACAAACAGACACCTGTTTAGTTTTGCTTTGTATGCAAACAACAACAACAACAATAATACTAATAATAATAATAATAAAGTTTTATCAATAGCTGGAGACAGGCACCAGCAACCCTCCCGGCCCCACTAAGGGATAAGGATGTAAAAAAACGGATCGATGGATGGATGGATCCTCCTACCTTACAGTATCCAGCGATCTGTTCCGCGATGCTGCCGATGTGCAGCAAGTATCGCTTCAATCTCTGCTGATACGCGAAGGCGGCGAGCTGAGCTTCGTTCTGCAGCGTCGCCACCTGAGCCACCAGGAGCTGCTCCCTCCGGTTCCACCTGAGCCTCGCCATCCGGGTTGCCTGCTCCAGACCTGCGCCCCTCTCCTCCAAAGCACGTTTCACTGCCCGGAGCGACTCCACGCAGCAGCCGTCCTCCTCCGTGGCGTCCATGCTGTGACCGGACCCGACCGGACAGCAGCAGAAGTCGGCGTCCTTTCTTACAAACACTTCGAGCACGGTGACGCAGTTTGTTTTTTTTAAATGTATTTTTTTTAGTCCACCGAGCGTCGGAGTCTAAAGGTTTCGCTCGCTGCGTCGGGTCACGCGCACAGTTTGCGAAAGAAACTTTGGCGTTCGCGTACGGATATTTATTAAAGAGGAACGTTACGTTTGAAATTCTCAAACTAGTCGGAGCAGTGAGGAAACAAAAACAAAGTTTGAATGTTCTGCGCAGTTTACGTTTCGCCGGTGCCTCCGTCGGAGTGGGGAGGAGGAATGACGTTTATGCTTAGACTGTCAAGATGCTGGGTTATTTTTTTTTTTCTTGGGTTTATTTGTAGTTATAGTTTGCTCTATATTCCTTAGTCTCTTATTTTTGATCAGACATTCCTTGTTTCTGCTTTAGTTTAGTTCAGTCCTTTAGTTAGAAATGTTTAATTATTCCTTGTGCCTAGTTGTTTTTTGATGCGGTTTGATTAATGTTCCTGTTCCCCAGTTGGTGCTCTCTCTCTCTCTCTCTCTCTCTCTCTCTCTCTCTCTCTCTCTCTCTCTCTCTCTCTCTCTCTTTTTTTTTTTTTTTTTTTTTGTGTTGGGATCTGACTTAATTATATTAGGGAGGTTTTTTTATGAGGTGTGGACTTTTAGT